>CAUYON010029982.1:0-21830 GCA_963573935.1 Arctocebus calabarensis
AGCCTCAAGCTGTCACCCTGGATAGAGTGCTGTAGCATCACAGCTCACAGCAACCTCCAATTCCTGGGCTCAAGCGAGTCTCCTGCCTCTGCCTCCCAAGTAGCTGGGACTACAGGCGCCCGCCACAACACCCAGCCATTTTTTGATTGCAGCCATCATTGTTTGGCGGCCGGGTTGGATTCGAACCCGCCAGCTCCGGTATACATGGCTGGCGCCTTAGCCACTTGAGCCACAGGCGCCGAGCCAAAACAAATTCTTTTATTTTTTTATTTTTTTGAGACAGAGCCTTAGCTGTTACCCTGGATAGAGTGCTGTGGCATCACACCTCACAGCAACCTCTAATTCCTGGGCTCAAGTGAGTCTCCTGCCTCCGCCTCCCAAATAGCTGGGATTACAGGCGCCCACCACAACACCCAGCCATTTTTTGGTTGCAGCCATCATTGTTATTTGGCGGGCCTGGGCTGGATTTGAACTCTCCAACTCAGGTGTACATGGCTGGCGCCTTAGCCCATTGAGCCACAGGCGCAGAGCCCAAAGCAAATTCTTTTAATGAAGAAATTTGTTCTGCAAGGTTTGGATTCAGACCAGGGGTCATATTTGGGGATCTGGAGGCCCACATGTGACCTTGAGGCCATAGGTTCCCCACCTGGGCTTGGTTTCAAAGACCCTGCTATTTCTACTTCCTTATGCAGGGGTACCCAGTTATGGACTTTTCTCAAAGTGCACAAAAGGGTCACCTGGCACATCTTGTAGCAAAGCCCTGGATCTGCAGAATCGACACTTCTGGGTGTGGAATCTGGTGTGTTTGGGTGGGGGTCTGTCCTGATGACAGAAGCTCCTAAAAGGCCTGTGGGCCTGGCCTGGCCAGGGGAAGACGGTCAAAGAACAACTGAGGAGGGGCATTCTGGGCAGAGGGCCTGGCAGGAGCAGAGGCCTGGAGGCAGGAGCAGAGGCCTGGAGGCAGGAAAGCAGAGGGCCATGAAAGTTCCACAGATGGAGGGGAGCAGCCTGGCAGAAGGGGCTGTGGTCCCCAGGGTGGGAGCTGCACCTCATCCTTACCCCTAACCCCTACAGGAGAAGCACCACAAGGGTCAGGTGGAGAAGTTCCTGGCAGAGCATGGCAGCGAGTACCATTCTGTGAAACTAGTGGGCCCTGAGGTGCGGGTGGAGAATGCAGACGCCAGGAACATGGGCGCGTGAGTCATGGGCCCTGTTTACCCCTACTGATGGTGGTGGGCGTGGGGGACCATGGTGTCAGGAGCTGTAGGCCAAGTGACCAGTGTTCAGGAGCCTGTGTGTTCTCCAGCAAGGCCCTCTATGGGCCTCAGATTTACCATCTGTTAAATAAGGAAATAGTCTCTGTCCTGCCAACCTAGGGGCTCCTGGGCAGAGCTGAGCAGCCTCAGTTGGGTTCAGGAAGCAAATCAGAGGAAGAGGAAGCCTGAGGGCCTGGAAGTGGACAAAGGCTGACAATTAGGAAAACTATGATGTTTCCTTTATTGTTTAAAAAAAAAAAAGGTAACATATGTTCATTCTGGGAGGCCTAGGCAGGTGGATTACTTGGCTCAGGAGTTGGAGACCAGCCTAAACAAGAGATCCCATCTCTACAAAAATAGAAAAACTTGGGCGGTGCTCATAGCTCAATGGGTAGGGCGCCAGCCACATACACTGAGTTTGGCAGGTCTGAATCCAGCTTGGGTCAGCTAAATAACAGTGATAACTGCAACAAAAAAACAGCCGGGGGGTGGAAAAAATAGCCAGGTGTTGTGGCAGGTGCCTGTAGTCCCAGCTACTTAGGAGGCTAAGGCAAGAGAATCTCTTAAGCCCAAGAGTTTGAGGTTGCTGTGAACTGTGACGCCACGGCACTTTACCCAGGACAACAGCTTGAGACTGTCTCAAAAAAAAAAAAAATTAAGTAATCAATTCATTAAATTAAGCCTTGGTACATATGGTCCGACTGGACACAGATGGGCTTGTCCACCAGGGCAGCCCTGGGTTCAGACCCGGTGACCTGGGTCCTTCTCCTTGCAGAGACCTGTGCCGGCAGGACCGCACCTGCACTTACTACTTCAGTGTGGACGCTGACGTGGCCCTGACCGAGCCTGACAGCCTGCGGCTGCTGATCGAACAAAACAAGTGAGGCACAGGTGGCCCTTGGCCCGGGGCTCCCAGCACAGTGCTGCTCATCATCGGCCTGGGCCCAGGGTGGGAGCCCACTTTGCCTTCCTCCTCTTCCTCAGCCTCACCTATTCCCTGGGGCCGTGGGATCTCCAGTTCTGGTAGCCCCCCCATCTGTTCCTGGGTACCCCACAGGAGGGAGCAGGTTCCAAAAGAGTCACACTCCCCACAGGCCAAGGCCCTGCCCTGCCCCGGTGGAGTGCTGTCCCCATCCTTGGCTGGGGCTGCCCCTGACTCCAGCTGGGCAGGAGGACACCCACTGAGGTGCTCCCTTTCTCAGGAACGTCATTGCCCCACTGATGACCCGCCATGGGAGGCTGTGGTCGAACTTCTGGGGAGCCCTGAGTGCGGATGGCTACTACGCCCGCTCCGAGGACTACGTGGACATTGTACAGGGGCGGCGTGTGTGAGTACCTGCAAGGGGTGGGGGGCGCCTTCCTCTATCTTCTGCTTGGGCTTGTGGTACCTCCCTCCCCAATATTTCTGTCCTGTTGCTCTCAAATTCCTGCCGAACCTAAAGCAAGGAAGACTACAGTTGGACACTCACAAGGACTTCCTGACGAATATCTTGGGCCCACACAGCAGCACAGTTGTGCCCTCTCAGCCTATGACTTCCCCTTCTCCCAGCCCAGACCCCCAGCCACTGACCCCTCCCTGCCAGCCTGTGACCCCCTGCATCTTCCTCTCTCTCTTAGTGGTGTCTGGAATGTGCCCTATATCTCGAACATCTACTTGATCAAGGGCAGCGCCCTGCGAGCTGAGCTGCAGTCCACTGACCTGTTCCATCACAGCAAGCTGGACCCTGACATGGCCTTCTGTGCCAATGTCCGGCAGCAGGTCAGCCAGTGGCTGGGTGGTCGTGGGATGTCCTGTTGACAAGGAAGGTGGGCTAACTTCTCAGTATAGGCCTGGGGGCTCCTGACATTCCAGCAGGATTTCTCAGAGGCAACTAAGACCTGATGCGGGCACAAGGGCTGGTCCTCAAAGATTTTACAGGAACCATTTTAGCAGTTTGCACACCATTTTATTTACATTTTTAAAACATATCCTAAAGGAAACTAAACTTTCTACCTAAACATACTCTTTTTTTGTTTTTATTTATTTATTTAGACACAGAGTCTCTGTCGCCCTGGGTAGAGTGTCATGGCGTCACAGCTCACAGCAACCTCCAGCTCTTAGGCTTAGGTGATTCTCTTGCCTCAGCCTCCTGAGTAGCTGGGCCCACAGGCGCCCACCACAATGCCTGGCTATTTTTTTTTTGAGACAGAGCCTCAAGCTGTCACCCTGGATAGAGTGCTGTGGCATCACAGCTCACAGTAACCTCCAATTGCTGGGCTCAAGTGAGTCTCCTGCCTCCGCCTCCCAAGTAGCTGGGACTACAGGCACCTGCCACAATGCCCAGCTATTTTTTGGTTGCAGCCATCATTGTTATTTGGCTGGCCTAGGCTGGATTCGAACCCGCCAGCTCAGGTGTACGTGGCTGGCACCTTAGCCCGTTGAGCCACAGGCGCCAAGCCTCTACCTAAACATATTTACATATTTTAAGTAATGTGTTGAAGAGACATCTCACTCTGTTTCTGTACCCTATCTCCTACTTTTTTGTAATTTTCTTTCTTTCTTTCTTTCTTTTTTTTTTGGAAACAGGGTCTTACGTTGTCACCCTAGATAGGATGCCATGGTATCTTAGGTCACAGCAACCTCAAGCTCTTGGGCTCAAGTGATTCTCATGCCTCAGTCTCCCAAGTAGGTGGGACTATAGGCACCCACTACAACATCCAACTAGTATTTTTATTTTTAGAGATGGGGTCTCGCTCATGCTCAGGCTAGTCTCGAACTCCTGAGCTCGAGCAATGTACCTGCCTCAGCCTGCTAGAGTGCTAAGATTACAGATGTGAAACACTGCACCCAGCCCTGGCAATTTTTTAGAGATAGGGTCTCCCTTTTGCTAAGTCTGGTCTGCAACTCCTGAGTTCAAACGATCCATCTGCCTTGGCCTCCTAGAGTGCTAGGATTACAGGTATTGGCCACCACGCCTGGCCTATAATTTTTTTTTTTTTTTTACAGTTTCTGGCCGGGGCTGGGTGTGAACCTGCTACCTCCGGCATATGGGGCCGGCACCACACTCCTTTGAGCCACAGGCACCACCCTGTTTTTTGTTTTTTAACTTTAGAGCACAATGAAGTTCTCCCCTGTGAACACAACTTAGGGTCAGAACACTAAGTTTCCTCCCTGTTCAGTCCTCTGGGGAGCCTTCCCTGATCACATCCTCGGTGTCAGGCCTGGGCTGGGAGCTGGGGCCACTAGGGTGACTTGTGCTTGGTCTCCAATCCTGTGGGCAAAGGAGCCTGCACCGCCTCCCCACTCTAAACATGCAGGGAGGTTGAGGGAGGCCTCTCCCATCGGCCTGCTCTCCCCAGGATGTGTTCATGTTCCTGACCAACCGGCACACCTTTGGACACCTGCTCTCCCTGGACAGCTACCAGACCACCCACCTCCACAATGACCTCTGGGAAGTGTTCAGCAACCCGGAGGTGAGGCTCAGTCTGGGGCAGGCAGAGCTGGAAGCAGAAGCGACCCCAGTGATCCCGTGGTCCAAGGCACTTCCCCATCTGCTTTGCACCAGCCAGGACCCTTGTGTGTCCCCTGTCTCCCTCCCTCTGTTCCAGGGTCAGGAGGGTAGATTTGGGTGGGGCAAGGAAGGTGGTCTGAGAACAGCAGCATCTGGTCAGGGGGACCTAGAGTCAGAGGCTGGGTGGTGGCCCAGTTGCCATCAGCAGGCACTTAGTTCAGCCTCTTAACTTTTGGGACCTCCATTGTCTGAGCTCTGAAATGGGTCTGTCCCAGCCTGTCTCACTCCTATGGCTGTTGTGATAATGGGTTGTGACAGGGTTCCTAGGAGCCTGCAGCTGATGTGGGCTCACCCAGGCACATGCATGTGCTTATGTGCACACACCTGTGCACCCAGGCAACACACATCCCCCCCGAGAGCACAGACACCTGCCTCCCCCAGGCGTGTACACCTTTGCACACATTTCCAGGGGCCTGCAGGGTGGGGCCCCTTCCTGGGGTATCCCCGGGAGTTGAGCTGAAATGGGAGCGCCAGCCCATTTCTCCCTGCCCACAGGACTGGAGGCAGAAGTACATCCATGAAAACTACACCAAGGCCCTGGCGGGGAAACTGGTGGAGACGGTGAGAGCTCCGGGGACCCCTGGGGACAGTGGGGAGTGGCCAGAGGATCAGGACTGGCTGACCTAGGGTGGTAGGCAGTAGGGTGGCTCCTCTCCCTATTGGCGCTTTCCAGCTCAAGTCTGCGAGGGCCCTGGGGGGCCCAGGCAGGAAAGACAGCATCTTGAATGCGGTCTCCACTGAGGTCCTTGGGCACTGGGCAGGAGTAAGGAGTGGACACCTCTCTCTGCTTGTGGGCTGTCTGCTTCCCCATTCCCTGGGGCCTCTGCCTGGCCCCCTCTGTGTCCTTCATGTACAAGTTGCTTTCGGAACAGCCTGTAACCTTAGCTGAGAAAATCTCTGTGGGCTCTGCCTCCTTCTGCCTTCAGGAACTCACTCTGTCTAGGAGGACTGAGCCAAGCCCCTGCTCCTGGAATATACCAGGGGGCGGGGCCTTGAAGAGAGTGGGGAGGCTGTGGAGCGGGGCTGCCACTCAGCCCCCATGACTGAGTCCCCACCTTCCCCAGCCTTGCCCAGATGTCTACTGGTTCCCTATCTTCACGGAGGAGGCCTGTGACGAGCTGGTGGAAGAGATGGAACACTATGGCCAGTGGTCTCTAGGTGACAACAAGGTGGGGCTCCATGTCTGGACAGGGCCTGCAGGGAGGCCACCTCCCCACCCATGCCTGCTCTGGGCTGGGGCTCTCCTGGCAAGCTGGCCTTGTTAGTAACCCCTCTGGACCTCTTCGCATGGGATGCTGGCATGGGTGTCTGCAGGCATTTGGAGTAGAGGGATTGAGAAAGTGGAGGTGGAGCATTGGTCCCCAACCTGCCATTGCCGCTATATGACTGGGCTGCTATAAGCATAAGTTACCAGGTTTTCAGTTTCTGGTTACTAGAATGGCTTAGTTTTCTTCTCCAGACTCCCCCAGGTGGGATGGGGGAGGAGTGGGCAAAGGCAGTGGGGGGCATCAACGGTACCCCAGTGGACGTAAGAGGCTGTGTGTGCTGTGAAGGAAGAGCCCCAGGCCCGCACCCATCCTGGAAAGCTCAGACACCAATTTTAAAGGTATATGAGATTTTTTTTTTTTTTTGAGACCCTCAAGCTGTCACCCTGGACAGAGTGCCAGTGATATCACAGCTCACAGCAACCTCCAATTCCTGGGCTCAAGCGAGTCTCCTGCCTCTGCCTCCCAAGTAGCTGGGACTATAGGCGCCTGCCACAACGCCCAGCCATTTTTTGGTTGCAGCCATCATTGTTTGGTGGGCCCGGGCTGGATTCAAACCCACCAGCTCAGGTGTACGTGGCTGGCGCCGTAGCCCGTTGAGCCACAGGTGCCAAGCCGGTATATGAGATTCTGGACCTGTGCACCTCAGAAACTGGGCTAACCAGTGACTGGGTCTCCTGCCCAATCCCCATGCTTTGGTGGCTGAACTAATCTCCAGAAGCCAGTCACTGGGCTTGCCCAGGCATTCCAGGGTCCTCTAGTGACAGGGCCAACCCTTGGAACACCTATGGCCCTGGCTCTAGTGTTAGCGCTTTGTAACAAATGACCTCAAGCTCAGTGGCTTAAAGCAACTCCGTGTGTCGTCTCCTGGTGCCTGTGGGTAGTAAGTCCAGGCTCAGCTTAGCTGGGTCCTCTGCTCAGGGTCTAAGGCTGAGGTGGGGTGTCAGCTGGGGTTGGGGTCTTATCTTGGGCTCAGGATTCTATTCCAAATTCACGTGGTTGTTAGAAGAGTTAATTTCCCTGCAGTTTGGGTGGCACCTATGACTCATCAAGTAAGGCGCTGGCCCCATATGCTAAAGGTGGCGGGTTCACACCCAGCCTCAGCCGAAATGCAAAACAGAAAAAAAAATAGCCAGGCGTTGTGGTGGGCGCCTGTAGTCCCAGCTACTTGGGAGGCTGAGGTAAGAGAATCACCTAAGCCCAGGAGTTGGAGGTTGGTGTGAGCTGTGTGATGCCATGGCACTCTACCAAGGGTGGTAAAGTAAGACTCTGTCTCTACCAAAAAAAAAAAATTCACCTGCGGTTTGCTCCTTCAAGGCTAGCAAGAGACAGTCTGTCTTTAAGATCGTCCTTTAAAGGGCTCACCCAATAGGTCCACCCCCAGGATGGCCTCCCAGTTGACTAGGCACCTTAACTGTATCTGCAAACCCCCTTGGCTTTTGTCACATAATGTAGCCTTGTCCCACCATATTCCCAGGCCAAGGGAGGGCAGTTAGAACCTGTACACCAGGGCACGGAACCCATGGGATGGCTTAGATTTCTGCACTTTCTTGGTCACTTCCAGGACAACCGCATCCAGGGTGGCTATGAAAACGTGCCAACCATCGACATCCACATGAACCAGATCAGCTTTGAGAGGGAGTGGCACAAGTTCCTGGTGGAGTACATCGCCCCCATGACCGAGAAGCTGTACCCCGGCTACTATACCAGGGTGGGCATTCCTGGATGCAGCCAGGAGGCAGCAGGGCAGGGGGTGGGGGTGGGTTGGATATCTAGGGGGTGAGGCCTACCCCCCATCTGGCCATGCCATTGGCAGACAGGGCCCAGGACGTCTGGGCACTGGGGCTAGGTATTTATGTTCCTTGGAGACTACTCTGCCTCTAGCCTCCTTTTTTTTTTTTTTGAGACAGAGCCTCAAGCTGTCACCCTGGATAGAGTGCTGTGGCATCACAGCTCACAGCAACCTCCAATTCCTGGGCTCAAGCCAGTCTCTTGCCTCCACCTCCCAAGTAGCTGGGACTACAGGAGCCCGCCACAACACCCAGCTATTTTTTGGTTGCAGCCGTCATTGTTGTTTGGCAGGCCTGGGCTGGATTCGAACCCGCCAGCTCAGGTGTACGTGGCTGGCGCCTTAGCCCCTTGAGCCACAGGTGCCGAGCCTCTGACTTTCTTTTGAATACTTTTTCTCTGTCACAAAACCATGTCCCGCTCCTACCTCATTTTGTCTCCTGTAACATGTACCCACCCACTGCCGCTCGGCTCTCTCTCCGCCTCAGGCTTGTGGAATCTCCAGACACCCATTTTGGGTGTGCCTGGGTCCTGCCCTCAAGGAATCCAGCCTGCATAGTTGCCAAAAAGGATTGTGAGGATTAGATTCATGGTGTCTCCCTCCCTTCCTTGCCTTCCCTTCCTCCCCTCTCCTCTCCTTCCCTCTGTCCTTACATTTTCACTGAGACCCTTTTTGGGCCAGGCACTGTTCTAGGCCCTGGAGGACACAGCATCAAACTCATCCAACACTCGGCAGATTGGAGGAGGGCCCCCATCTGTGCCAGCTGCCTGTCCCCCCCTCCCACTCGCCACCTTCCCTGGCCTTTGGTGGCCTCCCTGGGCTAACGCTGGCTCCCCTGTCCCCCTGCCTTGGCACAGGCCCAGTTTGACCTGGCCTTTGTCGTCCGGTACAAGCCCGACGAGCAGCCCTCGCTGGTGCCGCACCACGATGCCTCCACCTTCACCATCAACATTGCTCTGAACCGGGTCGGGGTGGATTACGAGGTGAGCAGGGCCCACCTGGGTGGGGCAGGCTGGCCCGTGGCTTTCAGGGAGGGTGAGGGAGGGTGAGGCAGAAGGGCCCTGGGAGGGGCTTCCTGGCAGAGGTCGGTCTAATCTGAGGAGGGGGGAGGGGACTTTAGAGTCAGTCAGCTCCGTGGCCTCAGAGGTCTCCAGGTAATTGCTTAGGTAGGACAGCGGAGAGTACTGAAGGAACAGGCCACAAACCAGGAGCTTGGTGCTTCCCTGTTAGGAGAAGGAGGCACAGCGCTGGGAGCGGTGGGGCGCTGCTAGCCTGGCTGTGGGGCCCCAGATCCAGCCAGCTGTTCCTTCATCACACCTAAAGCTACTATTTTAAGAGGTTTTTTTGGACTTGGCCCTGGACTAGGTGCTCGAAAGGACATCCATCAAAATAGCTATAATTTTTCGAGCACTGATTTCATATCAGACATTGCCCTAAGCCTAGACTTCTCAACTAGGAGCAATTTTCCCCCCTAAGGGACGCCGGCGGTTCCTGGAGACATATTTGCTTGTCACAACTATGAGGGTGCTAGTGGCATTTCCTGAGTAGAAACCTGGGACACTCAGCACAGCCCCCCCACAACAAAGTGTCTGTAGTGACGAGGGAGAGAAACTTCCCATTTTACAGGAAGGGAAACTGAGGTTCAGTTAGTAAAGGGTGGAAGTGATGCTTGCCTAGGGCTGTCTAACTCTAAGGCCAGAATTATTGATCACTTATTACCTTTGCTTAGTGTCTTCCTGAGGCTGCTTATGGCTGTCATTCTGTCATTCCACAAGGCATGCTCAGGTTAGCTGTGCTCAAGGCCTCATGGCTGCGACAGGACAGACAGGGCGGTGGGGGACTGACTCTTGCTGTCTCCCAGGGTGGAGGCTGTCGGTTCCTGCGCTACAACTGCTCCGTCCGAGCCCCAAGAAAGGGCTGGACCCTCATGCACCCCGGGAGACTCACGCATTACCATGAGGGGCTCGCCACCACCAAGGGCACCCGCTACATCGCTGTCTCCTTCGTCGATCCCTAGTTGGCCAGACCCGGCCTGCCTCCTCCGACCGCTCCTCTTTGTCGACAACCACTGCCCAGCAGCCTCCAGGGCCTGAGGGTCCCTGGGAACCCGGTCCAACCTCCAGGCTCCTGACTCCCCGTTGCTCTTGGAACTGCCAGATCCGCCTAGGCCAGAGGTGGAGCAGAGCTCGGGCTGGGGCTTCCAGTGGTGCTCTGGACCTGTCCCTGGAGACGCTGTTCACTTTCACTGCTTTATAGTGATTCATTCTCCCCCACCCGTGTCCCTGAAAAACTGAGTCCTCTTTCCTCCACTTCCATGGGATGAGACTTGAACAGAACAGGAACTTCCCAAGCTGCCTAGAGACTCTAGGGGCGAGACTCTCAGCGCCTCTATCAGATAGAACTGTACGACAGAGACTTCTGCTTCAAGTTTTGGGGGAAAGAGACCTGGGTCAGGCTGAGGTTCCCACGCAGAGCTTGGGACCACTGACGCCTTCCTCATGGCTCTTGTCATGAGAACAAACCGGCGTCCCCCAGAGACAGTGAATTCAGCAAACCTCCTGCAAGACAGAAAAGGCATTTATGCCACAGCTCAGTCCTCCACTTGCTGGGGAGGAGGGGAGTGACATGTCCACACACTGCACTGGGTCACCCTGTCCCAGATGCTTCCAGAGAGAGGGACAGACAGAAACAGGAGTGTTTCTATTAAAGGTTATTCAAACCATGGAGTGGGTTTGATGCTCAGTGTCTGGGTGAGAGTCTGCAGGGGGAGGTTTTAAGAGCCTGTGATTGGCAAGATGGGCCATGTAGCGACAACTTTTTCCCAAACCCAGTCCCGTGTGATCACCATGTCACTCATTTATTTCATTAACCCTTACTGTGAGCCAGGCACTGGCTGCCTGGGGCACACTTCTTCATCTTTTGACACCTGCATTGGTGACACCTCCTCTCTGAAGCCTTTGCTGACCACCCTTCCTGCAAACAAGAACGTGGGAGATGAGGGAGAACTTCTGGTATTTCTGGTGGCCCCTGCCATAGCCTGGACAGACTCTTCTAATAACACTGGTTACACTTCGGGGCATTTATTAATAATAAGAGCTAACGGCTCGGCGCCTGTGGCTTAGTGAGCCACGTACACCTGAGCTGGTGGGTTCGAATCCAGCCCGAGCCTGCCAAACAACAATGACGGCTGCAACCAAAAAATGGTTGGGTGTTGTGGTGGGCGCCTGTGGTCCCAGCTACTTGGGAGGCGGAGGCAGGAGACTCGCTTGAGCCCAGGCATTGGAGGTTGCTGTGAGCTGTAATGCCACGGCACTCTATCCAGGGTGACAGCTTGAGGCTCTGTCTCCAAAAAAAAAAAAAATAATAATAATAATAGCTAACATCTCTGCATCCCTTGCTGTAGGCTGGGCATTGTGGATTCTAGGCACTCAGCAGCACACAGCCCTCTGGGGTAGGGGCTGAGGAAATGGAGGCTCAGAGAGACCAATTAATTGGCCTAAGGTTACACAGCAAGCCGAGTGGTAGGGACACTGATTTGAATATGATTTCAGCTATTGAGGAAATCTGATCTATGCCTCCAAGGCACTTTTAGTGAGCAGTAGGGACAGAAAAAAACTGAGCGTTGTGCACTGTAGACTCTGATAAATGTCACAATGACTTCAAGAACAGAGGAGGGTAGATGCGGGAGGGATCTGCAGCTTCCGTGACCCAGTGTTCCTCAAATAAGGGTGATTTTGTCCCCGTCTGACAATGCTGGGGAAGGGGGAGAGGGATGCCATTGGCATCTAGTGGATAGAGGCCAGGGTTGCACCTAAACATCCTTCAGTGTACAGGGCAGCCTCCCCAAAAGGAATGTCTTTTTTTTTTTTGAGACAGAGTCTCACTATGCCACTCAGGATAGAGCGCTGTGGCATCACAGCTCACAGCAACCTCAAACCCTTTGGGCTTAAGTGGTTCTCTTGCCTCAGCCTCCCAAGTAGCTGGGACTACAAGCACCCACCACAATGCCTGGCTATTTTTTTGTTGTTGTTGCAGTCGTCTTTGTTTTTTTTTTTTTTTGGCCTGGGCTGGGTTTGAACGCCATCTCTGGCATATGGGGCTGGCGCTCTACTCACTGAGCCACAGGCGCCACCCTGCAGTCGTCATTGTTGCTTTAGCAGGTCCGGGCCAGGTTTGAACCCGCCAGCCTTGGTGCATGTGGCTGGTGCCCTACCCACTGAGCTACGGACTCCGCCCAAAAGGAATTACTGAAACCAAAATGTCAGCAGTGCTGAGGCTGAGGAAGCCTGATAGCAGATCAGGCCAGATAAGCTGGGCCTTGGAAGGGGAGGTTTCCAACACAGAGAGCCACACTCTGGGTCCAGAGAATGCAGGTTGACTGGAGGGGTGGGGTGGAGAGATTCTATTTAAAGGAGTACTTTCGCAGGCCAAGGAGAGTTTAAACTTCATCTGGAGGGTGATTAAGTTTTTGTATTTTCAAAATTATCTCAATATTTAAATAGCATTTTTTTCTAAAACTAGTCAAGTGCAGTAGTGAGAAGAGGAGAAAGAATAGAACAAGGAGTTTGATCTGTAACCGACTATGAACAATCAATTGAGATAACTCACTACCCTCAGATTAGCTGACAAATCTTAATTTCTCATCCCCCATCTCCAGCCACCCAGTTGGTCTCTCCAGAAGCCAACATGGCTAATCTCTTTCTCGGATGTTCTTCTTGAGCTAGCCTGTGCACGTGAGAGTGTGTGTGTGTGTGTGTGTGTGTGTGTGTGTGTGTGAGTGTATGGGTGGGTGTCTTTGGTTATCTTTTTTTGATTACAAGTGCAATTCATATCCATTTGAAAAATCAAATAAGCCCATTCTAGCACTCTGGGAGGTGGGAGGATCACTTTGAGTTCAATAGTTTGAGACCAACCTGAGCAAAGTGAAACCCCGGGTCCACTAAAAACAGAAAAATTAGCTGGGCATCATAGCCCAGCTATGATGTCTAGTCCTAGCTACCTCAGAGGCTGAGGCAGGAGAATTGCTTGAGCCTAGGAATTTGAAGTTACTGTGAGCTAGGCTGACACCACTGCACTCCAGTCCAGGCAACAGAGTGAGACCGTATCTCAAAAAAAAAAAAAAATCAGGCAGTGCCTGTGGCTTAGTGAGTAGGACGCTGGCCCCATATACCTATGGTGGCGGGTTCAAACCCAGCCCCGGCCAAACTGCAACAAAAAAATAGCCGGGTGTTGTGGCCGGAGCCTGTGGTCCCAGCTACTCGGGAGGCTGAGGCAAGAGAATTGCCTAAGCCCAAGAGCTGGAGGTTGCTGTGAGCTGTGTGATGCCAGGGCACTCTACTGAGGGCAATAAAGTGAGACTCTGTCTCTACAAACAAACAAACAAATAAAAACAATCAAAATAGGAATAGGTAATGTAAGGAAACAAGGTCTACTGCAATTGCACACTAACCCTGCCCTGTACCCCTTCCCTGTAACGTTGTCAGCAGTACAGAGGGAGTCTTATCGTTGAAAGGATTCATGCCCGGGCTGCACAGTTTGAGGTTGTGTTACAGACAGAAAGATGAGGAGCCTGCAGCAGTCCAGGCAAGTGAGCAGGGTCAGGGCCAATTATCACAGGGAGGTTTAGTGAGGAAGAGAGACTGAGGACTGTTCAGTAGGGAAAGCATCCAGCTTGCCACCTGGCTTGGGTAAGATTCTGCCAAAGAAGGAGAAGGAAATAGAATTCATAATTCCTGCCTGCAAAGAATTGATGGTTCCCTTAGAAAGACAATAGATAGCAACTGTACAGGCAGCTAGTAATGGGTCCCAGGCATACCACATCTGAGATAGAGGCCTGTCCACACCCTGAGGCAGGATCTGGGCATAGCCTCATAGTCCCCAGTCACTCTGAGAACACTAAGCTCCTCAATGGGTAGTGAGGGTGAGACAGCTTCCTTTAACTTAGCAGGAGGCTGGTAAGCTGGTCGGTCACCAGAGTACTGGTTTGCCTCTTGAGGTTATTGGTGGCAGGATTCTACCATGGTTATATCGAGAGTAGTGCTGTCTAGTAGAAATCAAGCCACAAATGTGGGCCACCTATGTCATTCTAAATTTTCTTTCTTGCTCTCTATTTTTTTTTTTTGAGACAGAGTCTCACTTTGTTGCCCTCAGTAGAGTGCCATGGCGTAGCTCACAGCAACCTCAACTCTTGCCTCAGCCTCCCAGGTAGCTGGGACTACAGGTGCCCACCACAATATCTGGCTATTTTAAGAGATGGGGGTCTTGCTCTTGTTTAGGCTGGTCTTGAACTCCTGAGCTCAGGTGATCCACCTGCCTTGGCCTCCTAGAGTGCTAGGATTAAACGTGTGAAGCACCGCACCTAGCCCCACTTTTTTTTTTTTTTGCAGTTTTTGGCCAGGGCTGGGTTTGAACCCGCCGCCTCTGGCATATGGGGCCAGCGCTCTACTCCTTTGGGCCACAGGCACTGCCCCTAGCCCCACATTTTTAAAAGAAAAAGAAATAGGCATAATTGATTTTAGTAATATGTTTTGTTCAATGGTAGTTTACATTCTTTCTTTGTACTAAGTCTTACAGCAATTTGCGCTATCTCAGGGGTTCAATAGCTATATGTGGCCAATGTATGGGACAACTAGGACTTGGATTCTTCCCTGCTGGGGCTGAGTCCTGGAGGGGACGGACCTGTTTACTGCTGTGTTCTCGTGCCCAGTACACAAGGAGGGACCTGGTGATCTGACCAGTGAGCTTGGCAACCTTCCCTCTGAGCCGCCTAGGACTGCTATTGAAGATTAGATAAAACGATGTACGTTAGGTATCCAGTCCAGTGAGTGCACTCAGGAGACTGGTGCTGCTGCTGTTCTCCCTCAAAGGTAACTGAAGGGCAGTGGGCCCAAGCTTGCTTCTGTCTCCCCGGGTGAGTCACTTCATCTTAACGGCTTGGTCCTCTTGAGAGAGCTTCTAAGATTACAAAACGAAAGTCTGGATTCCAGAGCTGGCAGAGGCCGTGGGGGTCAGGCTCTGGGGCAATAAACTCAAGAGAAAGAACTTCTAACCCACGCCCTTGTTATTTCGTTCCTTGACAGCTGGAGGCCCCGCCCCGTCCCACCCTCCGTAGCCAGACGGGAGCCCGCTGGAACTACAGTTCCCATGATGCAACGGGAGATACTTCACGTCATCATCTTGAGACGCCCTGGCGGTGGTGCCGTATTCTGAGGTGCCTCTAGAAACGCAGAGTTCGCGAGACCTCCGAGATATAAGGAGTATTAGGGTGGAGCTGGCTTATCTCAGAGTCTACACGCTCACCAGGGTCGGGAGACAAACCTGCGGCGCGACGCGCGCATTCTCCGCCCCTCTCTCCGGGTTGGCGCTTGTTGGTGACGTAGTGAATGTGATGGCCGCCGCGAGGCCGGGAAGGTGAAGGTGAGAGGGCGAGCGCGCCGGGGTGGCGGGGACCGGCCCGGCCCAGCCCAGCCTGGCGTGGGCCGGTGGGACGCCGGGGCGCCGGGCACTTGGGGTCCGGTCAGCCAGGCGTCCCGACTTTTCCACCTCGGCTCTGAGAGGAGGGGGCGGGTCGGGGGACCTGGGACTGGGAGGTTGAGTCCCCTGAAGCTTCTCTTCGCGGTAGCCTTTCCACCTTTCACGGTCACGTTCCACCCCTGTCCGTTCCCATTATTCATTATTTTGCCAGCGTTTGCTCGGCACCCGATAGGTCCCTACCTTCACAGCGGGAGCGCCCTGCCCTCCCCCGCTTTGGGCGTTTTTGTGCTCTCGTTCTTTTGTCTGTTTACTCTTATGATTTCTCGCTGGATTATAAGTCCCTCGAGGGCAGGGACTTTCGTATCCATCCCTAACCCTGGCGCCTAACACAAATACAGAAGGCACGCAGAAAATGCTGAACAAATAGGTGTTCGGATGCAGGAGGGCAAAGTTGTGTGTGCCCCTCTCTTGCCCTGTCTCTCTTCAAAATCTCGATCAATTCTCCCTCCTCCCAGAAGAGGACTCTGATTATCTCCTCCTCGCCTCCAAGGGGCTGTGAGAATTGGAGGGCAGCTTCATATACTTAAAAGCAAATGAGCTTTGAGTCAGAGGGAGCTTTGACCACTTAACTAGCAGTCTGTAAATGTGCCAAGTATCCCAAGGCTCTTTTTGCTGTGGGATTGAGAAGTACGTGAGATATTTTACAGCAGCTGGAACACTTAGGTTTTCAATCAGGTCCACTTCTCTTCTTTACCCCACTCCTTCCCTCCAGTCTCAAGTCACCTTTGCCCTGGTACTGTTTCTTCCTCTACCACACTGGATGCACCTTTGCTAGGCCCCCTGCAGGAACCTTGCTGGTGCCTTGCACCAGCACATGGCTGAACATGTGTTGTGTACACTTAGGATTGGTCCTGTATTTGTGTGTTGTTTTTCCCCAGGCCACTTCCTCACATGACAGCCCAGCTCCCCACTCAAGTACCTCGATGAGTAATTTTTCCTCAGGCATGAGTTTGGCTTTAAAAACCTGATTAGACATGTTTTGCACATCAGTATTTTATTGCCACCTGATGCCATCTCCCTTTTCTTTTCTAGTGAGTTGGGACTGGTGGAGTCAGCACGATCAGTAGTCAAGGTCAGAGACAGGACAGACAACAACTCAAATCTTTTCATCTTTTCGACTCCAGCCATGTACATGATGTCCACCCTGTGAAGATCTCTCACCATCCGAAAAAGTAAGTGGTAGCAGTGACTTATGGTGCCCTGGATCTGGGTTGAATGGAAAGGGACCTGTTCTTCTGGCTTTCTGGTGACAGATCTCTTGGATGGGTAGTCCTCTTTGTATAGAGCCAGAGCTTTCCAACCTGTGTTGGAGGAAAAAACAAAACTGTATTTCCTTACTACTTCAATGGAGGATTTTTCTGGTTGCTGAGAGCCTATTTAAAGGTTCACTGTTCAGAAAGTGGCTGGTATCTTTGTATACTTTTATAGCTAGAGATAAAGAAAATTTTAAAAAAGGAAGTGTCTGGAATGTCCTGGGCTTCTGGAATAGTTAATCTCTGACTCCCTGGTTTGGTCTTCGCTGCTGTGCTAGCTCTTCTCCCCTTTTCTGCCCAGTAGAGGTTGGCTCTTTATCACAGGTCTTCTGAGAATCTACTCTGTCTCCTTTACCCTGTATACTCTTTTGTTTCAATTTCTCAGCTTCTCCTCTGTTCCAGTTGTGCCTGCAGACGATCCACGGATCCATTTTATTTTCCCTGCTAGGAGTTGCTGTACATAGACTGGGTAAGGAGGTGATGTGGATTCAGGGACTGTGCTTGGGATCCAAATACATCTTGCAGTGAATTTTGTTATTGACTTCCCTGCACCCAAGATATCTAATACTCCTCAACTAATAACCTGGGTTGAGGCAAAGGTTTCAGTCACCTTAGAGTGCTAATAGCAGTTTCCATTCAGAGTTAGATTTGCTTCTTGTCTTGTGCTAATACTGTGCCCTTGGAACTTTTTTGGAATGGGAGTGGGATAAATAGACTTTTCTCTAAAGTGTGATCTTTGGGATTTTAAAGGCTTTTCCACAGAAGCATTTCTTCATTGAAAAAAATTTGTGGAATGCTGCATTAAATACAGTTAAACAGGTGTCTTCACAAGAGGAGTTCCTTCCCAAACCTTTTACTGTTCTCACATGCTCTGCTTGAGGGGAGTGGTGACATACAGTATTTTACAAACTGTTTCTACTGTGGAGCTTTTTTTATTTGAAATGTTGTGTGCCACTAGAGTCTAGTGAACCAAGTTTTGGGAAATGCTGTAATAAACTGGCTCAAAACTATGTTTTGAGGCAGTCATAAAAGTTCAAAGTATAAGCTGGGCATGGTGGCTCACACCTGTAATCCTAGCACTCTGGGAGGCTGAGGCAGGTGGATTGCTTTAGCTCAGGAGTTTGAGACCAGCCTGAGAAAGAGTGAGATCCCATCTCTACTAAAAGTAGAAAAACTGAGGCAGGAGGATTGCTTGAACCCTGGAGTTTGAGGTTGCTGTGAGCTATGACGATGCCATGGTTCTGTACCCAGGGCAACAGATTGAGACTTTATAAAAAAAAAAAAAAAAAAAAAAAAAAGTTTAAAGTGTGCTGTTCAATGTGTAACTGATATTGGAGTTGGACTCATGGTCCCAGCTATGTTTGGGTTATAGGCCCCACATAAGTGTGTGCCTGCAGTGAGCCCTGTGGTGAAGTAGAGATTATCAAGGCTTTCCAGAGGAGGAAAGGGAACCCAGCTGCCTCCCATCAGTCACTTAGGGAGCCAGCAGTCAAAGCTCGAAGATAATGGGTGCCCTTTCATAGCTTTTGTGCACATACATATGTCCTTTTCTCTATTGGGAAGGATTACATTGCAGTATATGAATGATTTGTTCAACACTTTTGACTCACTGAGCTCCAGATATTAAGAAACAGGCACTTACATGCTGAGAAGTCAAGGGAGGTGGATTGCTCTTGAGCTCATTAATTTGAGACCAGCTCTGAGCAAGAGCGAGACCCTGTGTCTACTAAAAATAGAAAAACCAATGCAAGAAGATGTCTTGAACCTGAGAGTTGGAGGTTGCTGTGAGCTACAGTGATATCACGCACTCTACCCAGGGTGACAGCTTGAGACTCTCAAAAAAAAAAAAAGGAACACTTAGATGCTTAGCCTAAAGCTGCTTTTTTAGGTGGGTGGTGTAGAAATGGGGTCTCTGTTGTGCAGGGCAGCGCTTGTGGCTCGGCAGGTAGGGCGCCAGTGCCATATACTGAGGTATCCGGTTCAAACCCGGCCTCGGCCAAACTGCAACAAAAAAAATAGCCAGGAGTTGTGGCAGGCACCTGTAGTCCCAGCTACTCAGAAGGCTGAGGCAAGAGAATTGCCTAAGCCCAGGAGTTGGAGATTGCTGTGAGCTGTGACACCACAGCACTCTACCGAGGGTGACAAAGTGAGACTCTATCTCTAAAAAAGAAAAAAAAAAAACAAAAGATCTGTGTTGTCCAGTATGGTCTTGAACTCCTGGCCTCAAGTGATCCTCCTGCCTGAGCCTCCCAAAATGCTGGGATTTATAGGCATGAGCTACCAAGCCTGGCAAGGAAACTGCCTTTAAGGAAGAAATGGATAGGTGAATCCAAGGATGGAAGGTGTAAGATGGTACACGGTATACCCTGCCTTGGGAGGGTCTTCACTTACGCCTTCCATATCTCTTACAGTTGTTGGGAAGGAGGGTAGAAATGAAAAAGATTGCTGCTATGTTTCAGAGACTGGCTCTTTAGAAGTTCACCTAGGCAGGTGGTGTCTGTGGCTCAATTGGTAGGGCACTGACCCCGTATTACTGAGGGTGGGGAGTTGAACCCGGCCCCCACCAAACTGCAACAAAAAAATAGCCAGGCGTTGTGGCAGGCGCCTGTAGTCCCAGCTACTCTGGAGGCTGAGGCAAGAGAATCATCTAAGCCCAAGAGGTGGAGGTTGCTGTGAGCTGTGATACCACAGCACTCTACCGAGGGAAACAAAATGTCTAAAAAAAAAAAAAAAAAGTTCACCTAGGCTAGGACACAGAGTATGACAAAAAACCAAAAGTCTGAGGCCAGGCATGGTGACTCACACCTACAATCCTAGCACTCAGAGGGTGACATGGGAGGATCAATTAAGCTTGAGCATTTGAGACTCTTTCTTTATGAAGAGAAAAATTCCTGGGTGTGGTGGCACATGCCTGTAGTCACAGCTACTTGGGAGGCTAAGGGAAGAGGACCACTTGAGCCCAGGAATTTGAGGTTGCTGTGAGCTATGACGATGCCACTGAACTCTACCTAGGGTGACAGAGACTATGTCTCAAAAAATAAAACAAAAGCCTGGTAAGGTCGTATATCCTCTGTGAAGATGTCAGGGAAGGCTGATACCTGAATTGTGTCTAGATGGACAGTAGGTGTGTGTCAAGTGGGTGAAAAGGGAAAAAGGATTTCGGAGCAGAAAGCAACACGTGCAACACAAACGTGTAGTTGTAGTGGCGAATTGGCAGAGCCAGAGCCATCAGGCGGTGTTTAGAGGGGTTGGAGCCCTACAGCTGCAGGCTGGGTGATGGGAAGAGCAGGGCAGCTCCTGGACTGGTGAACTCCCAGCAGGCTTTGTAACCTAGAACCACTAAGCTTCTACTTGTGCATGCTTTTGAATCTGCACTTACTGAACACTAATGCTTTTGGTTTCATAGCCTTTGGGCTTGCAAATGATGACCAGAACTTCAAAGTATCTGTTTCTAAAAGCACACACGGAGCTTGTTTCCTGCCAGCAAGTCACTTCTAGGGCTGTCCTCCCCCAGCAGACCTGTTTATTTGATCTCCATGGCAGTGGCTGAGGGAGCAGTGGGGTGTATTGGCGGAGTTGCTTCTGCCCTCTGGGAAGGCTGGGAGTTCGTGGGGAGGGTCTTGAGATCTTGCTGGTAGACCTTATTAGTATTACTGCTTTATAACAAGCAAAGCGACTCGAGCTTTTACTATGAGCTAAGCATGTGGCTTACATCATCATCTTTCGTCTTCTCTCAGTTGCTATGGTATCTTGTTTGTTGTACTCATGAAGAACATTTTGAGATTAAATAAATTGCTTAAGTTTATACAACCCAGAAATAAGACAGTCACAATTTGAACCCAGCTCTGCATGATGCCAAAATCTATCACAGGCAGCACTGGGTCATGCTGCATCCCAGAGCTCTTTCTCTTCCCTCTGGGTGGTTTTGCTGTTCTGCCTGCCCGAATCCCCTGTTCCTCTGAGAGTCTGTCCAGGGGCCAGGCAAGCCTGACTCCAGTGCACTCTCCTTTGCTCCTTTGGAGGAGGTAGAGCGTCATTTTCTTTCCAATTTCCTTTCTCAGAGTTCTGTTGTCCTTATTTAAGCCCTTGACATGTGGCTTCCATGCTAAGAAAACATTGCTCATAGTTGTGGCATTATACTGAGGAGGACTTAGAAACAGGAACAGAGTCACTTCCTTCATTTCCAGAGGAATTATTAACATTGCAAAAGACTTTGTAGATTTGGGGAAAACGTGGGTTCCCATCTCTCTTGGGCCTGTCTTCCTACTCACTGTTTGGGATGGTTAGTTCCTAAGAGCCAGTGTGGCAATTAGTCTTTTCTTTTAATCAGTCTCACTTTGGCTTGGCGCCTGTGGCTCAACAGGCTAAGGCACCAGCCACGTACACCTGAGCTGGCGGGTTTGAATCCAGCCCGGGCCCACCAAACAACAATGACGGCTGCAACCAAAAAATGGCCGGCGTTGTGGTGGGCGCCTGTAGTCCCAGCTACTTGGGAGGCGGAGGCAGGAGACTCGCTTGAGCCCAGGAATTGGAGGTTGCTGTGAGCTGTGATGCCACAGCACTCTATCCAGGGTGATACCTCAAGGCTCTGTCTCAAAAAAAAAAAACAACCATTATTTTCAGGTGGCGTCTATAGCTCAGTGGGTAGGGCACTGGCCACATACACCCAGGCTGGCAAGTTCAAAACTGGCCCAGGCCAGTTAAACAACAATGATAACTACAAAAAAAAAAAAAAAAACTTGGACAGGCACTGGGCAACTCTGTGCCTTGCTGAGGAAAAATAACTAAACAGGGCGGCTCCTGTGGCTCAGCGAGTAGGGCGCTGGCCCCATATACCGAAGGTGGCGGGTTCAAGCCCGGCCTCGGCCGAACTGCAAAACAAAAAAATAGCTGGTCGCTGTGGCGGGCACCTGTAGTCCTAGCTACTCGGGAGGCTGAGGCAAGAGAATCGCTTGAGCCCAAGAGCTGGAGGTTGCTGTGAGCAGTGTGACGCCACGGCAATCTACCCTGGGCGATAAATTGATACTCTGTCTCTAAAAAAAAAAAAAAAAAAAAAAAAAAAAAAAAAGTAAGTCAGAGGATCTGTGAAATATCCTCGTATTTATAAGATTCCATTTCAAGTCTTGGCACAGGAATAATGAAATAAATGAGGTCAATTTAAATCAAACAGTGCCCAGCCCAGT
>CAUYON010029985.1:0-29661 GCA_963573935.1 Arctocebus calabarensis
ATCAACCTGATTGACATAACATTCATGAGATTTTCTCATTTACTGTGTGAAAACATTTTTGATCTGTATTTAGAAGTTTTCTCCTGACCCTTCAAATATTGCACAGGAAGATGGGGAAAGGGGAGAGGGAGGGAAGGGGAAGAGCATTAACTCTTTCTGGCCACCAGTTATTATAGCACAATCCAAAATTAATCTCTTGAGTAGCCCCCTGGTGGTACCAGAGTTAAATGCAACGCCACAATTATCCTGAAACTGCCAAATAACCTAGCTTTGGGCAGCAGTTTTTTGTAGGGTACAAAATACAGACTGATAGTGGACTTTCAATTTATGAAGTTAGGCTCAAAAGGAAGACTACTGTAACAGCTTGAGCTTTCATTGGAATTGAGGAAACGATAGAAACAAAAATTGTGCTAAGCATTTTATAATTGTCCCGCTCAGTTTTTAACGTGAAATAGATAATCTCCATTTTATAGAAAAAGACAAGGAGACAGACTTAGAAATTAAGCAACTTTCTTGTCAAACAGTAAGCGGTGGAGGTGGGAGAAGAACAGAGAACTGCCTGACCCTAAAACCTCAGCTCTAGACCATTGTGCTTTGACTTCATATTCTCAGGTAGAGTCAGACTCAAGTCTGAGGAATTTCATTTCTGTCCCTGGCTGCAGGGCTCCTTCCTGGACTGTGCCTCTAGTGTTGGCTGAAGGCCTCTGCCCCAGGCTCTGTTTGGTTTCCGGAAGGAGAGAAAAATGCAGGTTTTCGAAAGAAGGAACAACTGAGCCAAGGTTTGTAGCCCCTGTTGTCATTCACAGTCCTGGGCACCAGTTGTTTGAAGTGTGGAGTTCTTATTTAACTGGCTAAGTTAAATGGGTAGACACTGAGCTTTCTGGATTTTGTGAGTCAAAGTCTATATGACTTTAGGACTTTTGGATGTGGGCAGTCTTACAGATTACTTTGAAAAATAGTTTATTTCATCTACTTTGTTATCAATGAATAATGAAGGGTTAACTATTTCTCTTCCCAATTCCTTCAGTCAATCTCCTATAGGATGGCTAAACTAAATAGAATCCAAAACACTTTAAAAATAATGCAAAAGACAACGGTGGGGCTTAGTTTCTTGACCTTGTCTACTTCTCCCCAGTGATTTCCTCCAGTCCCATGACTTTAACTATCACCCTTAGCTGATAGCTGTCACATATCACCAGTTCATCCATTCACCTACTCAGCATTTCTGAATAGATGTCTGATAAGAATCTCATATTTAGCTTGTTCAAGATGAGCTCTGAGTTCTCCCTCCACAAACTTATTCCACCCACAATATTCTCCAGATCAATGAATGGCAACTCCACCTTTCCAGGAATTTAGAAATCACATTTTTATTTTTTCTCTTGTTCATTTCTATTGCCCTGGCCCAAGCCTTGATGGTATCTCACTTGAATCACTGTAACAGTTTACTAATCTGCTTCCCTACAGTCTATACTCCAAACTGTGCCAGAATGGATTTATTAAGAGAAAAACTGGATCATGTCACACATCTGCCCCCAATCCACCAATGTCTTCCCATTCCTCTCAGAGCAAAACTGAAGTCCCTTCAAGGGGCCCAGGCATTCTCTCCCTCCCTACTGTGTTCTGTCTTTTCACTCATCTCCTACTGCTCTTTCCTTGGTTCATTCCCCTCCAAGCCCACTGGGATGTTCCTGCCCCTGGGCTGGCACACTTTACACAACTCCTTTCCATGTGAGGCATCTTGCCTAGGATCCTCTCCCCACAGAGCCCATGGCTCACTGTTGGCCTCCTTCATATCTTTGCACAGATATTCACAGTGAGGCTTGAGCTCAACTCCCTTCCATTTAAATTGCAGCACCCCACCTCTGAGTACTTTCTATTCTGCCCCCTTTTAAAATCAGTCTTATCCCTTCAGATATGCTTTCTCATTTACCTGCTTATGTTATTGTATTTACTCTCTGTTGTTCCCACTACGATGTCAGCTCCATGAGCACAGAGCAGGGGGTTTTGTCTGATCAAGTATATACCAAGTATAAGGCCTGAGTGACTTCCTCTTTCCCCTTTGGAAAGAGGAGAGTAAATAAATAAATAAATAAATATTAGAGGAAAGGATAAATGCTTTATATTCCCACCAGCCCCATTTGATGGTGTTGTGAATAGAAAATTGTCCGCAGGAATTTGATGTATTCCAAGATCAATCTCTTTTACTTTCCTACCAAATATGCATTATTCCAGTTCCCTTGGTCCCATCCTAGACAGTACCAAATGGGTAACTGTGAGGAAAGCTTTGGGCATCTGATTTAGTGACTATAAGCAGACTTTAAGAAATGGCAACTATGGAAACCAAGACTTCATGTGAGTCATGATCCCTCACCAGTCACAAAGGTAACAAAGGTCTTTTTACCCACTCAGTCCATCTCATCCCTTCTGCAGCCTGGCAGAGCCTAATTGTAGAGTTCACACCTATGAGGCCATGTGCTCAGGAAATCTTCAGCCCTGGTGTGATTGGTTTAACCACCACCTGGGCTTATTCTCCAGGTGGTAATTACATGAGACATGAGCATGTGACTTAAGTCTAGGCTATGTAACTTAAGGGGGTTTTTGCGAGGTTTAATTCCTTCCCCAGAAAAGTAGAATTCCTTTAGCTACATATTGGGAAACAGAAGAAACAAAAGAAAGCATAACTTTCCTATTAGGTTAATGAAGTGGGCCTGCTCTTCCTGGAATGTCTATCTCTTAGGAAGCAGACCAAAGGACTCAGTCCCTTTGTCGGGTAATTCCTCCAGGAATTTCATGAGATCATCCCCACTTTCTCTAATAGTTGAGTCCCTCACTTTGTTAGAGCCAAAGACTGCTGATTGCATGTATCCTCTCCACCTCTGATAGGGCCAATTCTGGCCCCTGAGACTAGGAAGCTACAGATATTGCCACCAGCCACCATCACCAAATGGCATACTGGAAAACACCTCCCCCCAAGCCTGGCTGACCTGAGGAACTTTGTTCCTCTGATGGCTAATTCTTGGTTTCCTCTTCTATTGACTTAGTAACAACTCAGAGACACACCAAAACCAGATTACTACCTTGCCTTCCTCTTCTCAAAGGAGATTACTATTTCATTCTACTTCTGTCTATCAAGACTAGCAGAAATCTTGATTGTCACAAAGCACGTTTTCCTTGTTTAAACATTAGAACAAAATTTAAATGAGGATACTCTTCTCTCATTCTGCTAACAGTTGAGCACTTTGCAGAACAGGTACAACAGGAAGTAGCCCCTGCTGTAAGGTGAGCAGGACCACACCTATTTGAGCTGAAGAATGTGGGGAAATGCTTGCCTTATGCTTTGAGGAATGAACCACACAAAGAAGCTGGGTTTCTCTGGTGTCCTACAGTTGACTGATATTTAGAAAAGAACATTGCATGGGCAATCTGGCTATGGATTTAGCTTCCAAATTGATTACTGAAAGCAAAAAGACCTGTGAATTATCCATTAATCTTGGTGTTTACAATTCCCACCAAAGTCACTAACTGTGGCTCTTCTGTCCTGGGGATTTTCACATCTGTCACATACAATCTATATTTCTCATTACTATTTTCAGGGCCATTCACTTATTTATCAGCAAGTATTTTGTGAGTACCTACTATCTATGTCTGGTCCCAATTATTAATTGGGTAGATCTAATTTGGTCACAAAAATAGCAAAAATATTTCAATTTTGCCTATTATCAATTGCAGAAGCTAGAGAGATCCAGCCACATTTTACCAATCTGGACAGAAAACGCACAGGCATATACTTTTACTATTTTTCAAGAAATACTGAGTGATGGAAAGGTGATATTTACTTATTATCTCAGGCAAATAACTGAGTGCCTGAAGATTAATTTGGAGTTCATATTTAGAATTTTCCTCTCCAGTAAATTCATTCATGCATTCATTTAACAAATAATTGAGTATCTGCGATGTGGTAGTCATGAAACTCTGGATTAAGAATAGAGAGGTGAATAAATCAGATACATTTCTCATACTCACAAAGCCCACGTCTGGTTGGGGAGCCAGAGAAAGAACAAGCAACAATCTATAGATTGCTTTGTGTAGTTTAGACATTTTAACAATGTTAAATGTCTTTCTCAGTGTTTTATATCTCTCTCTGTAGAGATCCTTCATGTTCTTTGTTAAATATATTCCAGGGTATTTCATTGTTTTTGATACTACTGGGAAGGATACTGGATTTTTGGCTTGTTTCTCATCCTGATTGTTATTGGCATATATGAAGGCTACTGCTTTGTGAACGCTGATTTTTATATCCTGAGATGTTACTATATTTCTCGATCACTTCTGGGAGATTCATGGTTGAGTCCTTGGGGTTTTCTAAGTATACGATCAAAAAGTGATAGTTTGACTTCCTCTTTCCCCTTTAGAAAACAATTCTAAGCAGAGTATCACAAGAAAAGAAAAATAAGCATCACATGTATTCAATACTAAATTGAAAGGAGTAGATTAATAACTATAGGCCCATATGATAGAAAAACTCAATCAAACTCAAGTAGGAGGAAGGGGAAGAAGAGTTTGATAAGTTCCCACCCAAAGCGTATATGGCCACTTTTGAGTGAAGGACACAACTGCAACTTGGACTTTACCTTACAAATGAAAACAGTGTAACCTAATCATTATGTACCTTCATATTAATCTGGGAAACAACAAAGATATGAATTACATGATGCCAGATTACTCTCACTAACTATTAGAGAAATGCAAATCAAAATCACATTAAGTTGCCACTTTACTCTCATTGGGATGGCTATTGTAAACAAACCAAACTAACAATCCCCCCAGAAGATAACAGCTGTTGCAAAGGATGTGAAGATAACAGAGCTCTTGTGCTGTTGGGAATATAAAATGGTGCCGCCACTATGGAAAACAGTATGGTGGTTTCTCAAGAAATTAAACATAGGTTAGCTATATGATCCAGAAATTCCACTTCTGGGCATATACCCCAAAGGATTGAAAGCAGGGGCTTGAACAAATATTTGTACACCTATGTTCATAACAGCATTAATTACAATAGCCAAAAGGTGAAAATAACCTAAGTATCCATTGATGTATAAATGGATAAACAAAATGTGGTATATACAGACAATAAAATATTAGCCTGAAAATAAAAGAAATTCTGACACATGCTGCAACATGGGTGGACCTTGAAGACTATGTTAGATGAAATAAGCCATGCACACAAGGGTAAATATCGTATGATTCCATTTCTATGTGGTACTGAGGTAGCCAAACTCATAGAGACAGAAAGTTGGAAGAAGGTTGCCAGGGGCTGGGAAAAGAGGGAGTTGAGGGGTTTTTATTTACTGACTTCAGGGTTTCAGTTTTGGAAGATGAAAAGTTTCCGGAGAAGGATGGTGGTAAGCGTTGTTCAACAATATGAATATACTTAGTGCCCCTGAATGTACACTTAAAAATTGCTAAAATGGTAAATTTTAGGGTAAATATATTTTAACCCAATTCAGAAATGCCAGAAAGTAGAAAATTATAAGGAAAATAAAATAGGAGGATAACTGCTTGCTATGGAAGGAGGCTACTAATTCTGATCAGGGTCTCGGTGACAGCAGCTTTGCTAAGAAGACACCTGCTGAGCCATAAGGGCTTATATTTAGAAGAGGTATAATCTTTCAGAAGATTATAAATTCTAAATAGGAGAAAATTCTAAAATAGGAGCAAATCACTACATTTTGAGAGAATCCCAGGCAGCTGTTTATGACCTTTTGATTTGCTCTTTACATAAGGAAGATGGAGAAACCATGATTTTTGCAGGGTAATCTCTTGTATGATCTAAAAATTAATTTTAAAAATATTTGATGCTATTTAGAAGAATGAATTCTTCTCCCAAAAGGTAACATAATGCATAGTGGTTGCATACTGCAAAGACATTGAAGGTTTAAAACCAAATAATTTGGTAAAGTTCCCTAGGAGTAAAACCAGTATTAAGCACAGAATTTCAGAACCACAGCATCTGTGGATGAGAAAGAGCCCTTCAGCTTCCTTTAGTCCTCTCCTCCAAAGCTTGGTATCTCGCTACAAAGTCCCTACCAACTTGTTACATAGCTTATGATCAGGCTCCTCTACATGCCAGGATCCCAAACCTTTCAGCGTATCCCCACAATCCTGGGCTCTCCCACCTTAGAGAGACTTTCCTGTTTTAATCCTGGATCCATTTTCCAGTGACTTTCACCTGAATCTACTCACCAGGATAATTTTATGTCAACTTGACAGTATGCCTAGATATTTGGTCAAACGTTACTGTAAGTGTTTTTGTGAAGGTATTTTGGGATGACAGTAAAATTTAAATCAGTAGACTGAGAAAAGCAGATGGCGCTCCATGATTCAGTGGGCCTTATCCAATTAGTCCGAAGCCCGAAGGGAACAAAAGGCTGACATTCTCCCAGAGTTAACAGAGAATTCTTCAGCCTGACGGCCTTCGAACTGGAATATCAGCTCTGCCTGGTTCTATAGCAGATTCTGGCCTTCACTGTGCAAACCTATAAATTCTTCCACTTCCTTGGCTACAATAGAAGAAAGGGAAGCAGTGGGTGTGGGTAGGTATAAATATATTCCAAGTACATTAATGGGGAGAAGGGGAGGGAAATAAGATCTGATGAGTTGCTTAATATACATAATTTCATATCATCTTTATTTACAGACATGGAAACTAAGACTCTTAGATACCAAGTAACCTGTCCACCCACATATTTAAGAAGTAATTGAGATGGGGGTTGAAGCCCATGCTGTCTGATCCGGAAGCCTGTGATCTGTTTCCTGTGCCACATCACTCAGAATATGCACTGTGGGTACTCAGAAGAACTCCCAGAGTTATATCATAAGGCCATGAAAGTACGAAAGATAGTGCCTACCAAAGGAGAAAAAGAGAGAAAAGTATAATACAAGGAAAAGTTAAATGTAACAGGAAAAGTATTTTTAATTCATCTACTTGTTCTTTGTGTCTTTCCACAGAGTTCAAGAATCTTCATGCTGACATATTTTTACCATCAATGGCAAAATATGTGGCAAAGGAGGAATAATGACATTTTTATCGGGAGACCTAAGATGTGAGGAAATGGAATTTTTTAAAAAATTCACATTTAATAACTATGACTGTGAACTTTAAAGTTGGTACTTATGGCACAAACTTTAAGTGCTAGGAAAATAGTATACTAAAATAAAAAATTTCAATTAAAATAACGTAAACCCCTATCTACAATTCTAAACAAAGAGAAAAAGGACATAAAACAGAGAATTCCATTTAGTCTGGACCCTTGAAAAGCTGTGATCTGAACCACATTCCCATATGATTAAATAATAATGAATGAGGAAAAAATCTGCTTTTTGTCCACAGGTGGATAAATCTGACACCAAACAGTTTTTAACTAGCCATAGGCACTGAGGTTCTCTATTCATTGACGAACACAACAGCATGATAATGGAGAAAAATTCAAAGTTATTACCCATGATGAAAAACCAACACTGCTCAGAACAAGTCCATGCACACACGTGTGCACAAAAGCACTTGCGTGTGCATGTACCTATACAGAATTGCATACACGGTTCCTCCCCTGCATCCCTGTCACTGCCCTGTGGTGGTGGCAGTGGTTAATCCCTGTGTGACCCATATTCCCATGGGGCTTGGCAACACCAGCTCCATAGCAGGTTCCTGGGGAAGGCCTCAGAGCTCTCCCTTGCCCCCTGGAGGCCAGGCAGATTCTGCAGAGCAGGCCTGGCATCTCTACCAGGATGGCAACAAGCCCGGGACTCAGCACCAAAAGGTCTGAGCCTTTCCTGAAGGTCTGAGCCAAGCGCTTCTAAGCATTCAGCCACATGTTTCTCTATATTGTCCTGGCAGCCATGGCTTGGGACAGAGCCAGAATTTGACCTGATTTCTACACTGAAAAGCTTGATGGAATGCTGGGGTGGTGCCATCCAGTAATAAAAGAAATGGTCTCTCAGACCGGCACACCACACCATTCTCATTTGCCTTGGGAGTTCCTCCAAAGAGAAGGGAGACTTGAGTAAATGTGGGTGTGTCCATCCAAACCACGCCAGAGCCTGGGAGGAGTAGGGAAGGGGGCGCTGAGGGAAGGGGCATGGAGAAGAGAGGCTCTGAGTGATTGGAAGTGGATGCCAGATGGTGCTGGAAGGCGGTGTTCGACAGCCTCCCTCTGCACATGTGTGGCCGCCAGGGGATTGCCTGGCTATGCACGCGGCTTCACATCTGTCAGCTAAATCAAAGATGCATAATTGAAAATGCAAAGCGAGAAACATTACGTGGTTTGCAAAGCTCCCCAGAGGACGTTGGATCTGTAATCTAGTGATGAGATTTTAATAAGACTTGAGCCCAGTGTTCTCGTCTGGGAGAGGATCTCACTCCAGCTGCACTCAAGGATGCAGAAAACTTCTTGTGCAAAATGTGGGCAGTCTTTCTTGATTGGTCACTGCCTGCCCACTTCCCTTGGCACCCTTTGGCCATCCTCCCAAAGAAATGCTTCTATTTGAAGCTTGAGCAGTTTCAGAACATGAAGAAATGCCATGCGGAAGAAATGCTGTGGTTGAAGTGTTAGGAAAAATGAGTAAGGGAAAGATATACTAGATAAGAACATTAACCTGGTACCATTTCTACAACCCAATATAAACGTTTCCAAATGTTTAATAATAAAAGAAATTCAAGATAAAAATTCAAACGATACAGAAGGATAGAGAGTGTGAAAAAAAGGTGTAAATGGGATTCTTTGCTCACATTTCTAGAATAGAAACATTCTGAGCCAAAGGAATAAACTTTTTCTTGTTTCTAGTCCTCATGGACTAATACTCTTGTACAATACATTGAGAATTACTTCCTAGAATAATTACAAAAATCACCCAAAGACTATAAAGTACAAACTCAGTTTTAAAAAATTCTATGTTCACTCTGGGAGGCTGAGGTGGGTGGATTGCTTTGAGCTCATGAGTTTGAGACCAGCCTAAGCAAAAGCGAGACCCCGTCTCTACTAAAAATAGAAAAACGGAGGCAAGAGAATCGCTTGAGCTCGAGTTTGAAGTTTTGAGCTATGACACCATGGCACTCTACCCGGAGCAACAGCTTGAGACTCTGTCTCAAAAAACAAAAACAAAAACAAATTCTAAGTTCAACATTATACATTTGGATGCTGTGGCAATGTCAAATTGCTATAAGCTCTAAACACTCAAATTCTGAACTTACTGTGGGCTACACTTTGATCATTCACTTTCTTCTGAGACTTTAAAAAAAATTTCTATATCTATCAAACATATGAACATGTACATAATTTTTTAAACATACGAAGAATCATACCATGCCTATGGCTCAACTGGCTAAGGTGCCAGCCACGTACACCTGAGCTGGCAGGTTCGAATCCGGCCCGGGCCCACCAAACAACAATGACGACTGCAACCAAAAAATGGCCAGGCATTGTGGTGAGCACCTGTAGTCCCAGCTACTTGGGAGGCGGAGGCAGGAGACTGGCTTGAGCCCAGGAATTGGAGGTTGCTGTGAGCTGTGATGCCACGGCACTCTATCCAGGGTGACAGCTTGAGGCTCTGTCTCAAAAAAAAAAAAAAACAAAACTCTTCACGAAAACATAAAAAATAAAAAACTAGTCTCAACATTTACGAACATGTAGGTGGTTTCTAGATTGGGCTTATAGTCAGAATTTGATGGTACAATCTCCTTGAGTGGAATGGTGTTCATTCTGTATACCTTTTGATGCCAAAATCATCATTAGCACGTGCTAGAATTTCTGCTTTATGAACAAAAGCAAAATGTTTTGCGGCTCAAAGATTCTTTTTCTTCAAATCAGTGTACTGACCTCTCTGAGAGTCACAGCAGTGGTAGAACGTCTGGAACTATTTGTCATCAGGCCTGGCACAGAGCACAGCTGTATCCAGAGGAGAGGGCTGGGTTCCCATGCAAGAGGGCTTCATGTTTGCCAACAAGCAGCAGAGGAGTGAACACACAGCCCTGAATATCGGCTGCCTCCAGCACCCAGGAGGCTGCAAGTGCCCCACAGCCGCTCTGTGAATGATCAGCTCTTATCTCCGTGGCTCAGGCCTCACTCAGAGAGCCCCAGTGAAGGGAAGGTCAACCTGGTGACTAACCTCAGCTTACTGCCTGATTTCTTTCTTTCAGTGTTTTTCCTGAAGTCAACTGAGGTCTCTATAATTTCCTGCACAATTTTCACATTAATGCTAGGTCTTTAAGTAGCCTGCGGTGGGAAAGCTGGCTTTGCGTGTGCAAACCACACTCCTAGGCAGGCAGGTTTAGTCAGGAGGCACCGTGCATGTGGCCCTAGCATTCTCCCTCTGGGTGCAGGGCATGACCTAGGAGGCGGACGTAGTGTTTGGATGTCTCTAATGCAGCCAGTTATGTCTTGCCTGTGTGGACACACTGGAAAGGATTTCTGCTCAAGCAGAAAGATGATCTTTCTTTCCTAACTGGGTTAACCAGGTCAAAAATTAACATTAAGAAAGGAGGCTCTAAGTTTGTTTCTTGATGGTCATCAGTTTGTGTTTGTTTCACCCAGATTGGGGGGTAGGGGATAGCGACAATTCCCTTCTGCATTTTTAGTGAGAAGAGAAAAAGAATCTCAAGTTCCCCAATGGCTGAGAAGGACCTGAAAGTCTCTTGTGTCAGAACAAGATGTCTATGGAAACTGGTGAGGGAACCCAATTCTCTGGATTTGCTAAAACTTCAAGCGGTCCTGAAGAGAGGTGCCCTTGAGTAGAAGCATCCAGGTTGACAATCAAGTGCAAGTTCCATCCAGAAAGGACAAATTTTGCTTCTGGAACATGCATTATCCATGTAAAGGAGGCACAAGAGGGTTTTGGCAAACAACCCAGAGATGTGTGGGCATTTTTGTTGTCAATCTCATGTTCAACCCTGGCTCTGAGATGGCACCTGAGCCCCAGCATTGCTTGCGCTGGGACATGACTCAAGTCTTAGTATTTCATCAGTGACCTGTCAGCCCCTCTGCACAGCTCCTGAAGGATTTTTTTTGAAATCCTGCAAAGAGCCCTTTCAATGCAAACCTGCCCCAGCAGGCCTGCCTTACATGCCCTTTCAGAAATGTTTTCTTTTCCTTCTGAACATGCTCTTTTCTGTGGGCACCCTTCCTACTCACAGCCTCTTTTGTGTCAAAGTCAAGTCTGTCATCTCAATCTAGGAAAAGCAATCTTAAAATGTGCGTCCAGTTTTGGAAAAAACCAGGAGACCTCTTCCCTGTAAAAAATCATCTTTCCATGCCAAAGTTCTTTTGAGGGACGTTTTTTGTTGTGCTAACATAGAAATGCTTCTCATCGTCAAACTCCTGATTTTACAAACTATCCACCAGACAGGGTCTGAATGTTTTGCGTTGCTGAGACAACCCTTGGTAACAAGTGAGCTCTTGCTGGCCTCATGGTCTCTCAAAGCTGTTTGGCCCAAGATGTTCTCATTCATGTTGTATGGAGGAGAAAGCAAAGTCCCTAGAGGGGAAAGTCCAGGATCACAAAATAATGCAGATTACAGGGGTAGAAAATGATGGCCTATTTCCCCTTCACAGAACACGGTCCCCATTTCAAGTTGATAATAACTAATGCAGTTATAAAACCAAACTGGTAAGTCCATGGACTTTTTTTCTTATATCATCTTAATAAATAAGTCAGTGGAAACCTTCCTGAGCACGTTTCCCTCTGAGTCAGTGAGGAAGGAGCCTGGCTGTCCACTGACAGCTCACTGAGGACTGTGCCCCTGGGATGTGCCCAGAAGATGTGTGTGGATGACACAGTTCGGGGGCAGCCAGGGCTGCCTCTCCAGTGTCACAGACTTCAAGCCACTGGATTGTTCTACATCAAGGCAAAGCCAACCCAAATCACAGTTCACAAGGCATAACTCAATAATTACCTGTGACAGTATTACCATGTTGATTTCTGCAGCTAGGAAAAAGAAAGCAAGAAAGAAAAAGAAACAGAGCAAGTAGTTAAGAAACTCTGGAGAAGAGACCCTGGAACTGTTATTTCATTACACTGTCTCAGGTAAACTGAGGGAAGCATGGTCCCTACTGAACCAGGCCCCTTAAATTGAGTGGAACTGAAAAAAAAAAAAATTAAATACCAGACTAAGCTCTGTCCCCTGCCTGTCACAGGGAAAGTTCTGCCAGCTTCATGCTGGCACACCCAAGGTTCGTCTAAGCACACAAGATTCTTCCATTCTGAAGCAAATGGCTTAGTCAGAGATGTAAGACAGCAAAAAGCTACCTCATCCATATTGCAATTTTTAAAAACTTTGTTCACCTCCTGTCCACCTCCCGCATTCATTTCTGTATCTACTGATAACATAGAGTTGCCAGCATGTGTGTTTAAGGGGAAGTTCTCAGATGGAAGGGCTCTGGTTCTGTCCCAAATACTGTATCAAAGAAGGGGTGGTGGAAAAAAAGTACAGAGAATGGGAGAGAAAATGATCGCAAGGGAAAGGAATAGAAGAAAGGAGGGAAGGGAGAGAGGAAGAAAGGACAGAATGGAAAAGAAAAAAAGGAAGGCAGTATAAAGAGGTTTCTGTCTCATTATTTTTCATTCTTGCTGAAGTTACTTGGCAGATTCTTGGAGGCTGCAGAGCCTGTTCCTTGAAAACCAACTGGATGTCTCAACCGGGATGAAAAGCATCTCTTGAATTACAGCCACAGAGATGTCCCCCTTCCCTTTCATCTCAGGCCTTTGATGAGCTCAGCTCCTGCCCTCGCCATCATGTCCTGAAAGGTTAGATGAGCCGCATCACCATTCAGTTTGTGCATCCACACAGAAGCCTTGCAGCACTTTCTCCTTGCTTAGGTTGGCACGGCCACCTGTGGGGTGTGACTTTGCTGCTCTCCCTGTTCTTTTTTGGTTCTCACACTGAGCTCTCCTCACATTAGCGGCCTGCCCTGTGCCAGACATGTCCTTCAAGAGACCATTCACTTCAGACAACTTCCTTGAAGGGGCTGCCACGGCACTTCTCCCTCAAAAGATGCAAACCAGGAAAATATTTGCTACACTTTTTATAGAGTTGGCTCATCGGGAAGCTGACTCAATTGAGTTGCAGGGACTGCTAAAGCACATTTTAAAATGATTTGCAACAATTACTGAAAGTCAGTTAATCTGCACACATTTTCATGGAGGATCATAAACTGCATGTTGTAGATAAAGTAACAAACCAATAATCTTAACCAACTTCCTGGAGGCCACACAGCACGTTGGAAAAGCGCCAGCTTAAGAACTCAGTTTATGAATCATTATTCTGGTCTCCTCACATTACAGTATATTTGCATAGAAGCAATCAAAGAGTTAATATGGAATAGGTCTGTAGTAATAAGAAGTGATATATAAAAATATGGACTATTACAGCATTTAGAAAAGTTGATCAAATTATCAGATCAGACTGGGTCTGGTGGCTAACTCCTGTAATCTTAACACTTTGGGAGGCCAAAGTGAGAGGATCACTTGAGGTCAGGAGTTTGAGACCAGCCTGGGGGAACAGTGAGACTCTTGACTCTAGAAAAAATAAAAATAATTAGCCAGGCATGGTGGTATGCACTTGTCATCCTAGCAATTAGGGAGGCTGAGGCAGGAGGACTGCTTGACTCCCCAAGTGTGAGGTTTCTGTGAGCTATGAGAATATCACTGCACTCTAGCCTAGGCAACAGAGTGAGACTCTGTTTCAGATTATGAAGTTATTATAGATACACAAATTGATTCACAATAGACTGGATGACTTCAAAGACAGTGTCAACTCTGGATACCAGGTAGTCATTATTCATCCTGTATAGTTAATATTTGGGTTTAATTTTAGTTTTTATACTAAAACTGAATCCATAAGTTGGCCCTTTTTTTCTTCTTGCTGCCACATTTATGTTTATATTATTGCTTTTACTATCACTTTATTAATATTAAATTGAGGTTTAGACAAGAGAAGAGAAAATGTATAGCTCAAATATGCTCTTTTTTTTTTGCTGTTTTTTTGGCCGGGGCTGGGTTTGAACCCCCTACCTCCGTTACATGGGGCTGGCGCCCTACTCCTTGAGCCACGCCGCCCAAATATGCTCATTTTCATTTTGTCAAAATCTTTCAAAAGATAAGTAACCATGAGGGATTATAGGTAGATTTCAATTCCAGGATTTATATCTGCACATGTAAACAGAGACCAGGCAGTGATAAACGCAGTGAGGGCAACACCACCAATGTTAGTTAGACCTCTTATAAAAATGGACCTCTTTTTGCTTGTGATAGTATCTGTCATGCATTCATAAAACTTTTATCTCAACAGTAATAATGATTATCTCAATAACAACTCATATAGGTGATGCTTAGTATCTATCAGGCACTGGGTTAGTTGTTTAATACATATGATATCGTTTAATTCTCATGATGATCTTGAGGTAGAGCTTCCTAATTCTGTGTTTTCTCGGGAGGAGGGTAGGCCCAGTAAGTGTGCCAGCAGTGGGGGGTGGGGGGGAGACAGGTCTATGTCAGAGTGTCAGAGCTGCCATTCATGAACATTCCTTTCTTGTTCTAAGCCCCAGTGGAAACTGTTTGGGTCCTGGGAATGGCAGCTCTGAGACGACCCTGAAGTCACATAGCAAGAATTCAAAACTAAGTGTGTGACACTAAAATAGTGTGGGTATTTAGAAGTTCATACCTCTCTGAACATTGCAAATTAATCTGAGTAGGGAAATAGAAACTATCATCAATTCTAGTATAATGTGTTTATCAAGTATTTATATCTGGAATTGGATCCTAGTTCAAAGCTCTATAGCCTTGAACATGAATCTCTCTAAGCTTTATTGCCTTCCTCTGTAAAATAGAATGGTGTGCAATGTCTTTCTCTCTCAGTTATTACAGGGATTAATCGAGATAGTGTGTGTAAAGAGAGTGCATCGTAAACCCTACCTAAATGTTAGCATTGTTATATCTCTGCAGCACAAATTACAGTTTTAAGAATATCTCATCATCTTGAATTAAACATACTTATTCTGACAATTTGGCAAAAATAAACCCATTACCTAAATTATACAGACCCTGGTAGTCACAGGGATACACGAGCTTGCAACTACTATACGAGGGGAAACATCATGTCATACACATTGTTTTTCTCTAGTTTAAAGAGCCTGCCTTAAACCGTACAAAGCAGAGATTAGGCCTTAGAATTCCAAGAAGTAACACTGTAATTTCAAAAAACAAGTGAAACCTGCTAGTTAAATTGCATTCAATGTAGACTCCCAAACAACAAATGAAAATTAAAACATTGATTCCAGAGTGGGTACCTCTACAACCACAGAGGCCCAGACCTGGATTTTTCTCTGGAAGATTTAGGACAGAGACAACATTCATTTGTTTATTTGCTCATTCATTCAATTCTTCTCTTTTATTTATGTAATGAGTATTTACTGAGTGCTGTGTTAGTGCTGGGGATATTGGGATGAATCACATAAGCTTTCCCCTTGTCCTTGTGGAGTTTACAGCCCACTGAGATGGAGAAGATATTATACTATTATCATACAAAGGTGGTAAATATTTTCAAAGAGGACACTATATTTTCTAGTCTCTCTGCCATAGGAGATAAGGAGAATAAGAACTTTGAGCAACTTGTGCTGAATAAAAAATGCTTGCTAGATCACGTCAGGTATTCAGTATTGGGGGGGGTGTCTTGAAACAGATGTTTACTGTTGTACAGAGGTCTCTTCTTGATTGCAAGTGGTGTTCACATTGCAATCAGACGCGCTGGAGCACATTTAAGAAGGTTAGAAAAGGCTACCCAATAACTCCGTTATCTAGGAGATATTCTATAGCTCCTGACGAAATTCACCCCAAGCAGGAGCCACTGTGAAGCTCTGGATGGTCCAATAACAATCCCTCAGCTGTGAGTCAGAGCCCTGCCTTTCGCTGGGATTGCTCTCCTGGCCCAGCCCCTGGATAGAAACTGTCTGCATCCTGGGGAAGGCAGCCATGAGTTACAAATGGAAACCATGGAGAAAGAAGTTAGTCCAAGAGAGTGATTTTCATATATTATCTCCATGAGTCACAAGTGCTCCTCTCCTGCTTGGAGGCCAAGGTAATAATAACAAGGGATTCCAGATTCACGCCCAAACACACACACACACACACACACACACACACACGGCCTCTGGCTCAGGACACAACGTGGCTTTGATGGATTTGGAGCTCCAGCACTTCAGTCTAAAGTCAAGATCTCTCCCAGCAGGGGAGGCCTCAACCACAGCTTTCACAGTAAGAGGAGACAGAGCCCACAGAGGGCCCTAAAGTGCTGTCCTGATGGCAGGCCCCCAGCAGTCTGTTAAAAGACACTCTGCATGGATTTCTCTATGACAGGAGCCCCTCTGCACAGAGGAAGAAGTTGGGGGGGCACAGGTTATTTGCTATCTTGCTTTTGAGTTTGTTTGAGACAATTTGAGCAGACTTCTCAGACTAGCTTGGGAGGACAGTAGGGCCAATATTCCTTCTCTGCATGGGCTCTGTGATTGCTTTGACCAGTAGAATACAGTAGAAATGATGCCAGGCCAGTTTCTGGGTCCAGGCCTTGTGCAACTAGAAGCTTCCACTTTCTATATCTGAAATGCTTGTTTGTGGTGTCCTGAGCTGCCGTGTAAGCAGTCTGACAGCTGTGAGGCCGCTGTGCTCTCAGAAGACTTGGCCACATGGAGCGGCCCTGGGGTGGGGCCTTGTGTGGATGGAGTGAAATGCACTGAGTAGGGAGTAACAGATGAACTGGTGAAGAGACCACCTTGGACATGCCATCCAGCTCCAGCTGCCTCAGCTGACGAAGGGAAACAGAGGAAACACCCAGCCAAGCCCTTCCCCAATTCCCAACTCACAAAATGGTGAACAAAAGAACATGCGTGGTTTTAAGCAAAGGCTAACCAAAGGAAAGGTACAAGTGCCGAGGATTTAGCAGACAGATGCTGGGGGGTAGAAGCGAACATTGCTGTGATGTGGGAAAGCCTGGATTATACCCGAAAAGATGAAAAGTTACAAAGAGGGCTCAGCACCTGTGGCTCAACGGGCTAAGGCACCAGCCACGTACACCTGAGCTGGTAAGTTCGAATCCAGCCCAGGCCCGCCAAATAACAATGACGGCTGCAACCAGAAAATGGCTGGGCGCCTGTAGTCCCAGCTACTTGGGAGGCGGAGGCAAGAGACTCACTTGAGCCCAGGAATTGGAGGTTGCTGTGAGCTGTGATGCCACAGCACTCTATTCAGGGAGACAGCTTGAGGTTCTGTCTCAAAAAAAAAGAAAAGTTACAAAGAGAAAGAAGGTTCCACACGGTACTGTCTTGGTTTTCCTTCTGTCTTTTTTGCTGTTCTGAGTCTTCCTGTGTGTCCATTTGTTCTGCTGTATGTATATGTTCCATCTGCAAACTACACATGTGTTCTGCCTCAGCATGTATGTTCCAAAGGGTCTGTCCTTGGGCTTTGCCCTTTTCTCACCTGGATATTACTCACTCTCCTCCACATCAGCCACCCTCCATTCAGATGGCAACACTTGCAGGCCCAGGCCTCTAGTTCCAAAGTCTACCTGGCCCTCACCCCCACCCCAGCTGCCTCTGGATCCCTCCTGGAGCCTGCAATTGCCTTCTTGCAACCTGAAGCCCATTGTGTACAGACCAAATTCTCTTCCCACACAGAGCCAAGTTTCCCACCCTCTTCCCAACTTCTGCTAATGGTCATCAGCCCTGGACCTTCTTCAATTACCAAGTCATTCCCTTCTGGAATATCTTTTTAATGCACTCCTCCCCTTTCTTTAGTTCTTGCCTCAGCTCCTGCCATGGCCTATAATTGGTTTCCCCACCTTGCTCCATCTCACCCAACTATGATCCCAAGCAGTATTTTTCTTAACCACAGTTATAACCTACCTGTGGGTTACAAAAAACTATTTAAAAAATAAAGCAAATACAATAGAACACAATAGAAGGTATCAGTATTTTACATATAGACAACATGTTATTTTACACAATTTTTGTTTCAAATAAAAATCTATGCTTCCCAGCTTCCTGCTTGGAGGGGGCTGTTGTTTGAACATATCCCAAGCTTGCTGGCCTCTGGTTCTTCCCTCACCTGTTCCCTTTGCTCTGTTTTCTCCACATATTGACTCCCACATCTGTGTTCAAGAGGCAGTATGGTGTGGTGGATCGGGTAGGGTCTTGGAGTCACACCAACCAGAAACTGACTCTAGGCTCAGTCACCTACTTCTTGGACAAGTCATATAATCTAATAACTGAAATTCTTTGTCTCTAAGAAGGGGACCTAAGGATCAGTGTGAGTATTACATGAGATAACATGCATCAAGCACTTAGCATGAGGTGCCCAATAGCATCCTATTCAGCCTCTGCTGTGACCAGAGTCTCCAACACGCCTGACACTGTATGACAATGTCTGTGTTCATAACCACAGTGCTACCGCATATAATGCTATAAACAATTATAACACAGTGTCAGGTGTGTTAAAGACGCTCAAATGTTCTTTCTTTGGTCTTACTCCAAGATTTTTTCCTATTTGTATTCTGTTTTATATTCAGTGAATCTTGTGTTTGTTTATCTTTCAGTTTACTTAAAACTCCTAGATCAGAGAATTTTTTAAAGCTACCTAATGTTTTTCACGCTACCCAGTAAAATGACTTTCATATAAGAAGTGCCCGAAAAATCAAATGGAATTGAAAGCAGAACTTCTCCCACACTGTATTCTAGCCAGAGGAAAAAAATATCTCCATCTGTGAGCCCTGAGTACGTCCATGAGAGGGATTCCTGACTCTTCATCCTAATTTTGTTCTGAACTCAGAGGATGGTTGCACATGTATCCCTGAAGGTCTGTACCCGTGTCTACTCTTCGAGTGGGAAGTAAACTGGAGTTACTGTTAGCCTTAGAAACTAGGAAGATCAGGGCTATAAATTCTGAGGGGTACTTTTGGCATGAAAGCAGAAAGCAAGGGATCTGAAACTAGTTATTTTAGGGAGAAAGGAGACATCAAATCTTGAAAAGTGGAGTGAGTCAAATACACCAAACATCAAATGTGTAAATCCCAGGACTATGCTTACTCATTTCTTGTAGTGAATGCTCTTTTCCTCCTAATCCATTATGCTAATACACATGCCACATTTTATGAGGTCAAGGTGAAAATGAATCAGGTTCTATTGTAACTAAGCCTGTTTAGCTGACACATGACACCCAAATGGATTTCTAGCCCAGAAAATCAAGCCTGCTGGTATCTGCTAGGAGGTGATGAATAATGAGGTAATCACAAAGGATTGTCTCACCAGCAAGGAGGTGGCAAAACAGGCTTTGAATCTGAAGTTTTAACCCTTTTGACTGGACATCTGGCACTGCAAATATTGTTGTGATTAGGCTGCTGTAATCCTGGCTGACCCATATCTGGGCCAATGCCCGTGGCCCTGTTTCGCTGAATTTTGCAGTGAGGGAAAACATGTAGCTGCCTATAGCTGTCTGCTCTAAGAATCTTCAGCGTTCCAATTGGCTCTTCATTTCTGTGGCCCTGGAGTCACCCACTGCTTTTGCTTACTGGCTTCAGTACACTTGGCCTTCATCTTATAAACAGCAGAGAAGGAGGTGCTCGGGCACAGACCTAACTTGTTGACCAGGAGAGGAAACCTCTAGAAGGGAACCAGTCGCAGTTTAGGCCAACAAGAGAGCTGTTCCTAATATCAGTACCAGTGTCAAAGGCGAGGTGAGAAGCCACGTGCCACTTTCTCCCAGCCTTAAAGCAACAAAGAAAAACTTCAATCAGCAATTAGGTTTTAATTTTAAGGATTACATTTTAATTATAAAGTATTTTCTTATGGTGATTTGAATGGCACCTTTCTCACAGTCGCACACGCGTTTCCCTTTTCTGACTCCACTGCTGCCTCTTCGCACTCACCCGGCCTTATCCATAATAATTGTGACTGCAGCATCCTCACCTCGTCTGGAATCCCCAGGCAGGGGAAATACGCCACGAAGAGCTTTCACTGACCTAAAGTTGCTCTCAGACAGACGTGGGTCCAAATCTTTCCAGCTTGTGTGAAAGTGTCAACGTTACTTAGCTTTCCTGTCTCTAAAGTGAGATAGCAGCAGGAGCTGTGTCATAGGGTTATTTAGAAGAAAAAATACGGTAGTGCATGGACAAAGCTAGCACAATGCCTGAGTCCCCAGTAAAGCACGGTTACCATAATAATTATCCCGAGGTGACATGAACCTGTTGTCTTTATTCTATGCTTCCTTCCAAAGCAAGGTGGTCTTGTCCCATGCAATGCCAGCTGGAAGGAGTGTCAACGACACCGCGTCGTGTCCAGGGACCACATGGACCCTTGGGAGTGCCACAGTGGGACTCTTCTCTAGATAATACAATTCAAGTTTTTTTTGTCTCAGATTTTCTAACTTGGTTCTTTTGAACATTTCTATCGAATTTCCAATGATGACAAATTTTTCCTCCCCCTTAAAATTATCAGGGCAGGCATGTTCTCCCTCTCCCTTCACTATTCTCACGGGCAGAAGGGCTTGCTTCTGAAGAAGTTTTCAATAGCTCTTCAAGGATTGTTGTTTTAAAAACTATCTGTTCTGAAGGTCATTCAGAATTTAGAAAATGTTTATCACCATTGGAAAAGGATTTTAAAATACAAGTGATTAACAAAACACAGCCAAATTCCCCCAAATCCCAGGGAGAATCTACTCTGTTTACGTTATTTTTTTCCATATTATACAAACGCTTAACAAGGATGGCAATTTATCTTTTTATGGCCCATGTTGACATTTTTTCTCCTCCCAAGGGTCTATGTAGTATTAGGATTTTTAACTTCCCTTAGTTGCTATAAATTCTTTTTAAAATATGCAGACCAATTACTTTTCCTACAAAAATAGAATTCATGACAAGAAAATGGAAGACATCTCTTAGAAACCTCAGATGGCACTGAAATACCTAAATAGTAATGTTATTTCTATTTTTATATTTCTTTTTTTCATTGTGAAACATCTTTCCTGAAAGGACATCTTTATTCCAATTAATATTTCCACTTTAATTTTTATCACACTCCTTATTAATATTAGGATTCTATCTTAATGTATTTGCTTGATATATGTATCATATTTACCTTCTTTTTGATTATTTAACTTTTTTATTTAGTAATTTTGTATCAAGTAGGTCTTTAGAAAATGTCACATAGGTGGATTTCTCTTTTCTTATTTTTACATTTCTTTAATTAAGACTTCTTACTCATATACTTCTTTGGCAGTGACCATTATTTTCTAACTTACTGCATCTATATTTCCCATCAGGTCCCAGTCTTTGGAGTTTTTGAAGGCAGCAGCCACTCAGCTTTCGAGAATGATCTAGAATCCATTGCCATCCAAGTCAGTGGGCTCTAGTCTAGACAGAGCGTGGGACCTGAGGAATTGCCCTGCTTGGTTTATATCTATTTTGGGAAGCATCACACTATATATACATAGCTTTTGTTGCTGATTATTTATGATTTCTGGTGATTTCTATAAAATGTTAGGCATTAGGCTTTGGTGAGGCATATAATCCCCTATTATAACTGTTTCTATGAGGAAATCAGACTTGACGTAATGTCTTTCTTGCTTAAGTTACCTTTACTGAGACGGGGTGGATTTGGAAGCTGCCCGGATTTCATCTTGCCATATATAATTATATTATGTGTTTAATCAGTCTTAAAAATGTATTGGCTATATTCTATTACTTCTGTAGCTGTCCTGACTTTCTGTATATCTGTTTTATTTAGATGTTGTTTAACTTACACTCTGATGTCCACCTTCTGCTTACATGTAATGCTAATCCACTGCTCCTTATCAAGGACGTCTAAATTGAAAGGCCATTCCTGGGGATCAGATGTAAGATGCAGCATTCTGACTCCAGGAGTAACTGATATGTCAACATTCCACTGTGATAAACAAGAGGTGAAGATGTAGGTTTTCAGGAATAATCTCTTGTTAGCTCCAGTTTTGTTATTTGACAGCCCATCTGGTCTTCGGCCTGACTGGTATGTTTAAATCTTTCATATGCTTTTTAAAAATTATTGCCTCCTATTTCTATGAATTTGTAAATCTTAACATTCCTCAAGTACAATATGAACCTTACAAAAACAGAAATACATTGCAAAAAAGAAGAGATACAAAATAAATCATTGATTCAATCTTATTTTTATAATTGTCATTTTTGGATGATAACCAAGAGTGTATTTTTTTTTCTGGTGGTGCTTATGAATGCAAAGAATAACTCCCTCCATTGTTATCAGAACAAAGATCACTTACTCTGAATGGCTCAAGCTATGTAAACACAGCTGGTCCAATAGCTTGAGTGGCAATGAAACAGCGCCACAGAAGAGAAGGATTCAAAGGTGTTCTAGGGACTCGGATACTCTTGTGCAAAAAGCCCAGAGGCCATATTGTGTCTATTCCTGACTATAAGGACAAACTTGAGTTGTCAGGAGAAGTTTTTCTTTTGCTAAACGATATAGTCTTAGAACTATAATAGATAGAGGGTACAGAAAATATGTATCCACATTTTAAGAAAGAAAAAACTATATTAAAATTGTAACACTCAAGTCACATTTGACTTTTGCAATTACCAGAGGCACTCAAATGTGACTTGTTCATCTTTTATTTTTGGCGTATACTGAGTATTACAATTTTAATACAGTTTTTTCCTTTCTTAAAGATGAACACAAATCATGTTTGAGCACCTCTTGTAAGTCAAATGTGATTTGAGTGTTACAATTTTAATACAGTATTTTCCTTTTTTAAAATGTGCATGCTCTGTATACAGTCCATTAGATTTCCCAGATAAGCAAAATTTTAAAAAATTGCAGGGGGCTTATAAAAGTTGTCAACTTTTTTTTTTTTTTCAAGTTGTCAACTTTTAATCTTGCCACCTAAGACGTAAAAAGTGAAAACTATCATTAACTGTTGCCATCATTTCATTAAAAAGAACATTTTAAAATAAAAAAATTAATAAAGATTACCCCTTTGAAATGAATACATCTAAGCTTTACAAAAAAAAAAAAAAAAGAACATATATCCAACCCCAGGGTTTACCAGAAGACCTCCAAGATGACTGCTTCTTGGGCGCTCTCTGCTCTGCTCAGCTCCCCTCGTTGGAGGAATAACGGGCACCAATAGTGCTCACAGCTCCTAGATCAGCCCCACCTTCTAACAGACTTGGCTCAAGGTGGCTCTTGCAAACTACAGTGTCCAGGTTCTTTCCAGATCTCTGATGAGACTAACAGTTGCGGAATATGAAAAGAACCATTGGCGCCCACCTATCCTGTTTCTCTCCACAGCCAAAGGTACAGGGACCACATTTGTCACTCAGGATGTTGTGACCACCGCCATGTGTCTACTCCCCTGCCAGTCCCTGCCATGGGGTCTTTGGAGACCAGCCATCTTTCAGGTAGTAAAATAAGTAATGGAAGGGCAGAAGAACACAACCCTGCATCTTATAAAATGGAAATGCCACCCTGAACAAGGATGGCCCACTGGCTGTCCATGGGTGAAATCTGACTTGGATATCTTTGAAACGGTTAGCACGTATTTTTTAAATAAAATTGGGGCAATGCTAAAAGACAAATTAGAGCCTACAGATAAAATCCAGATTTCTACAGATTTCTAGCTTCTTTGGAACAATAGAGAGATTTATCAAGTCCATGCCTGGGTTTGTACAGGACAACAATGGACTGTCTGTGTGTGAAGAATAACTCCCTCCAGTTCACTTCTGTTGCTCCCTGGTCAGCCCACTCATTTTTGTTACCTTAAGTACTTGACCTTTTAACCTTTGGTAGAAATCTCAGCTTTCCATTTTATTATTTTCCTAGGGTTGCCCTAACAAACTACCTATAATTTGGTGGCTCACTGTTCTGGAGGTCAGTCCAAAATGAAGGTGTCACCACTGTCCTGCTTCCTCTGCAGCCTCTAGGCGGAGTTTGTCCTTGCCTCTTCAAGCTTCCCGTGACTTCTGCTGTCATTTGGCAGCAGCCCCATCACTTCAATCTCTGCCTCTAACTTCACAGGGACACGTTCTCTCTGTGTGTCTCTGAATGTGCTTTTCTCTTTCTTATGAGGACACCCTTGGTTAGATTCAGGCCTCAGTCTCATCCTGTATGATCTTAGGTTGAGCCTTATTTCATTGTATCTGCAGAGACTGAGGTTCCTGGTCACATAACTCAGTACACATTGCAAACTGAGGCTCTGAGTGGACATGAATTTTCACAGGGACATCTATCCAGGGATGCACAGTGCAGTGGGTGCACCATGAACAAAGGGTGATGGTCCTTCCTGCCTTGTGCTCATGGAGCAGCTTCTCAGCGGCAAGCCCAAACCCAGGGAATGTGTTCTTCTTCCCAGTTCCATTGGCCTTGCTCTGGGCAAATTCCCCCCCAAGTCCAGCCTTCAGTGGCTTTTCAGTCATAGTTTGTGGCTGTGTTTTGAGCCTATTTTTCCCACCAAGTAAACCCCTCATTTCCCCCCATGCCTTCCCCACTCCTCACTCCTCTCCCCAAACCATCAGACACATTGGTGACTTTAGAGCAACGTGGGAAGAAAGAGCATACAGCAGACTGGAGACGAGACCGCGTGAGCTATTCTGAAGCAGCTGCTGAGCGTGTTTAGTGATGAGTTCTGAAGCTTTCATCTGTGAATGTTGATTAAATAATGAAAACAATTCCAGGTTAGGAAGTGTTAGTAATCAGCTCCACACAATTGCTATTGTCAGTGATTTGTATATCTAATGAAAAAACTAATTACTGCATATTCATTATTGTATTATGGTTAATATACCATATCAAATGTGAAAGAATGAAAGTCTTTAAAAAAAAATGTCTTTCTCCTAGGAAGACTAGAGGGAAAAAAAATATGGAAGAAAGAATAAATACCTTAAGGCTTCCAAAGCTCAGCCATGGAAGATGAGGGCTAGCGAGGCAAAATGACTTTCTCTAAGTTACCCAACTAATTGGCACTAAAATTGGAACTATAACCCAGGCACCCTGCCTTCCAGTTTGCTAGAAACTGTTACCTGAAAAGAACATACTTAAATTGTTTTAAGCAAGTTGAGAACATAACATTTTCTACATTGAACCATTTAATTCAGATGTTACTTTGTGGTTATAGTGAACACTGTTCATTCAGAGCCCGGTCGACTCCCAAAGGCAAAATGGTTCGGACGCCCAAGGATTATACAATCAGGAAAAGGAGAAGGAATGAGCTGGATGGTACAGAAGGGTGATAATACAGCTGGGTCCAGGGGGTGAAAGAAGCCAAGAAGTGAGGAATGAAAAAGTAGAAGTCAAAGGAGGATTAAGGTGTAAGCTGAAGCTGGGGAGAAGACGTTCACCGGATGGACAATAGAAGAAATGGAATTTCTGCTAGAGGAGGGAATCGTCAAGGGCCAGGGACACAGGGTACAATGTGGCACAGCATTTCCACACAGGCCTCAGGCAACACAAGCTGTGTCTTCATCTGTCTTCCATAATGCAATCTACGTCACCCCAAGCAGCTCCTCGTCCTGTGTCCCACATCTCTGTGAATTTCCCCACAGGATGCCAGCTTCCTATCCTTTTTGCTTCTCCATCACTAGCCCTCTACCTCCCTGCAGTGACCCTGGTCATCCTAACAGTCACCAAGTCCCCCTCTTCACCTCCTCCAGACCCGCTCATCAAATGCTCTTTTCTCCATCTCGGTGGTCCCCACTCTGGCCTCAGCTCCCTTGGTTGACACAAAGCACTCCCTTCATGGTTCCTCTTTTTCCACATTTGCATCCTTCTCATATATTCCCTTCTCAGCACAACCGGTGCTTTTTCTAAAAATCACATCTGGTCAGGTCGCAACCTGCGTAGCACCCTTGGAGCCTCAGCAGTCTGTGGAGGAGGCCTTGTGGGCTGCAGTGCACATGTGCCCAGCACCACCTGACCAGTGCCACATCCACCCACACTGCACATGTCCAGCCACACCCCAGTCTACCTCCCTTTCTCTTGAAGAAAAGTCTTCCCGAATGTATCCACCCCATCTCTATCATGCTAATTTCTGCTCAGGTCACTCCTTCCTTGAGAGGTCTTCTACAGATTAGCCCAGGCTGGATAAACTGGTTTTCCTTTTAATTCTGATGAGAACCCAAACTGTTCTCATTGAGGTACTTATTACACAATCTTACCAAGTTCTGTCTCCAAACTATCTGTATGACTCTGAATCAAGAGTTGATGAGTTTCACCATGGCATCCACTGCTTTCAAGACTCCTCCTCCAGATGTGGGTCACCAGCCATCTTGCTAGTTTCATCTCTCTCCACCCCCGAGCCCTTACTTTCCACACAGGCAAACAGAGCCACACTGCACAGCAGCTGAGCTACTTACCTTCCCTCCTCTTCCTGTGGTCAGTCAGTCTCTGTCCCTCACTGTCCTCCCTGAGGGTTCCCTCTTCCTGGAGGTTTTCTGACCTTTCTCTCTTCTATTGAGAATTTATCAATTCTTCTCCTGTGGCCCCCATGTTTTCTGCACACATTTTTGTTATTTACTTCATGGTATTTCTTAGTGTATAATTTCATGTCTGCCACTGTTCTGTAAACTTTTCAAGGGTTGGGAAAAGGTCTCATCCAGCTTTCTTCTTCCCGTGCCTGCTGTATGCAAAGATGTCCCATACATGGTCACTGAACAAATGATCAGTGCTGCCATCCCTTCCTCACACTCTGTGATTTTCACCTCTCCGCTATTCCCCCTTCTGTGAACTAACATGGATCACATCACAAACTACAGCAGACCACAGAGTGAACTGTAGTGGATCACATCATGGATCACATGGTGAACTGCAGCGGATCACATCATGAACTACAGAAGATCACATTGTGAATTGGAGTAGATTGCAGCATGGATCACATTGTTAACTGCAGGGGATCACATCATGGATCACATTGTCAACTGCAGTGGATCACATTATGAACTTTAGTAGATCACATCATGAACTGCAGTGGATCACATCATGGATCACATGGTGAACTGCAGCGGATCACATCATGAACTACAGAAGATCACATTGTGAATTGGAGTAGATTGCATCATGGATCACATTGTTAACTGCAGTAGATCACATCATGGATCACATTGTCAACTGCAGTGGATCACATCATGAACTTCAGTAGATCACATCGTGGACCACATCCTGAACTGCAGCAGAGCACATCATGAACTACAGTAAATCACATCATGGATAACATTGTGAACTACAGTAGATCACATCATGGATCACATCATGAACTGCAGTAGATCACATCGTGAACTACAGCAATCACATCATGAACTACAGTAGATCACATTGTGAATCACATCATGAACTACAGCAGATCACATCGTGAACTACAGAAGATCACATCGTGAACAGCAGTAGATCACATCGTGAACTGCAGCAGATCACATCGTGAACTACAGCAGATCACATCGTGAACTACAGTAGATCACATCATGAACTACAACAGATCACATCGTGAACTGCAGTAGATCACATCATGAACTATAGCAGATCACATCGTGAACTACAGCAGATCACATCATGAACTAGAGTAGATCACATCGTGAACTACAGTAGATCACATTGTGAATCACATCATGAACTGCAGTAGATCACATTGTGAACTACAGCAGATCACATCATGAACTACAGCAGATCACATTGTGAACTACAGTGGATCACATCGTGAACTGCAGTAGATCACATGTGAACTACTCTAGATCACTTCACCCTGTTTCTGAGCTCTGTACAGACACTGCGATATAATCTTTATTATTAGGTTCTAAGCATCTGTGGAGCAGGAACAAGGCCTCTGACTCTGTCTCAACCTCCATACCTTGCACAACACACTTTGGCTGATGGACTGTTGTTACTCAATCTACCCTTCCCTTTTGATCTGCAACCTACTGAAAAAAATGAAATCAAAGAAAAGAATACCTTTTCAGAAATCAAACAACTAAAATCACACAATGTTCTTTTCTAAAAATAACACATCTCTAAAACGCTGGAGGCAGAACTGCGTGCGTTCTCCTCTCCCGTTAATGAAAGAAAGATTCTGTGTGTACTTCCTCCGTTTTCATTTCATCTGCGTCATGTCTGCGTTGCCTGGAGATTTGTGGCTGTTGTTTCAAGAAAGATCAAATGACAACAGGAGATAGATGGACTTCTTGATTAAAAAGTGGCTCTCAGATGCATCAGTTTCTTCCAAAGTCAAGGAGGGGAGGGTTGCTCATAGCTAGTGCCTGCAGGCATCCCCACGTCAGCTGAGGCTCCCGTCCCCCAGCCAGACCAGCCCAGGCAGGACCTGCAATGGAAAGTGGAATAGAAGCCTTGATGATGGGGCTAGAAATTGCCACTGATTGAATCAGGGTGATGCTTTGAGAGACGGTTAAAGAACTGGCATGGCACAGTCGGAGCAAGCCACATTCCAACCCTATCCCTGATGGTCCCTAGCCCTGTGACCTGGCCCGTTCCTTACCCATCATCATTTGGAGAATGAGGGTATAAGCCCACATGTTGGGCTTGCCAGTGTGATGCGATGAAGTGACACAGTTTTTAGCATCACCTTGTGGGTATTGGTGGTCACCATTATCTGAAGTAGCCAGAAGCACATTTGTCATAGTGGCTGCCAGCTGCTGAGTGCCCACTGTGCCCGTGCACTGCGCTGGCCGCTTCTCTGTCAATTGGTTTTTCTCATAAATCTCACCAGACCTCTTCAAGCACACTTGTCCTCACCTTGCAGTTGGAGAAGCCACCCTCATCCCACACCTCTCGGCTGGACGCACGGCCTCTGTGGCTGAGCCGACTGCCCCTCCCTTTATATTCTTGTCCCGTTTCTATACCACAGAGGTAAGAGGTGATGGGGACCCTGAATGTCATCCAACTCCACAGCTCCCTGAGGGATGTGTGATGTGGGGGCAGCTGGTTTAGGCATCAGCCTCACACTGGCCCTCAGATCTTCATGCTCTGAGGAGGGAGAACAAAGCAGAAAACCTCCTCCACTGTCACTGCCGGCCCCAGCTGTGCTCTCCAGGGCCCCTTTCCCATGGACAACACCAGGGTGACACCACCAGCCACGCAGGAAAGACTCCCAGGGCTGCCCTAATTGCCCCTGGCAGAAAGAGGGTGATTGCTAACCCCTCGCTCCCCCAAATCTAAGCCTTCCTTTTTCCTTCCCACTAAATGTTCCCACAGCAGTGCTCAACCTGTGGGTCACCACCCCTTTGTTTTTTTTTTTTCTTAAACACATTTTTATTACTTTTTTTTTTTTTTAACAACATGCTTGAATTTTTAAAGGGTAGGACCAGGGCACATCTTACGCTAGAGAAGTCTGGTCCTCCTTCCTTTTATTTATTTATTTATTTATTTATTTATTTATTTATTTATTTATTTTTTATTTTATATAATATTTTATTTTATTTTTTTGAATCATAGCTGTGTACATTAGTTCAACCATGGGGTACAGTGTGGGGGCTTCACATGCAATCTGAGATATTTTATCAACCTGATTGACATACACGGCGGTATTAGGAAGGTTGAGAACCTCTGCTAGCATCATGGCTGTTCTGAGTTGGCCCGT
>CAUYON010029986.1:0-33443 GCA_963573935.1 Arctocebus calabarensis
CACAATACTCTTCTACTTTTAGGTCTTAAAAAATCTACATAAAAATAACAGAGAGACAGAGCTGTAGGAGAACTATTTCCTCACGTACTTAACAAGTTAACCTTAAATGGGTCTTTGACTTTGTTTCTTCACAGTGCTAAGATCTTTAGGCATTTTACATGTAAAAATGTAAAGACATTTTGTCAACCCCTGGACCAAGCCTCCAGGTAAGAACCTAGGAGAAAATGGCTGCAAAAACTTCAAAGTATCTGATCCCGGATGACCAGAAAACAATCTTTGTGTTTGCCTCAGTGTTGCCCAAATCTATTGCTTTTTCTGTGAAGGCAAAAGCCCGTTTAACCCATTTAGTGGCTTACTCAAATGAGAAGTACATGAGACATACATGTGGGGATTTCTAACCCCACAGTGGTCACCTGTAGATAACACACAGATTTAGGGGTGTAAGAGTCACAAGAAGCAGTGGAGACAGAGCACTGAATGGTACCAGTTGATGAGGTTATACAGGATGCCCAAAAACTGTTTGAAACCACTACAAGTTTACCATGTTCTGGTATTAAAGGGATATGAATAAATTATGGAAAAGGAACTACATCTGTTCCAATCCCTTAGTGTACTCTAGGGCAGGGGAATGTAACTGCACAGGTGTGATTCTCCAACTTTCCTAGACTGTTAGTCATTGTCTGGGCTTGACGTAACTGTGATACCCCATCACTTCAAGGCAGTGATGGTAGAAGTGTAAGTCAGTCACTTTACAAAGAACCCAGGGATTTGGAGGGAAAAAGATGTACTCCTTACCAACTCTCTAACTGCATAGTAGTCTAGAAAGAATGACTATAGAAACTGAGAAGCAGATTGTAGAGGGAGATTATACAAATCTTGAGCCCAGCAGTATGTACAAGTATTATAGTGTCAATGCAGAAATCTTCCCATGTGAAAATAAACATGTATCTCCAATGGACCAATGAACATTGTATAAGATTTAATCAATTCTTATAGGCAATATATGCACTCACTGTATTAAACTACAACACAAGATATCCTTAAAGAATTTTTCACTTCTGTCCTTAAGAAAAAGTTCCATAAGAAAAATATCCACATTTGGTGAGAATGTCTCCGATTCAACAATGGTCTTGTGTTGCATAAAAAAAGGAAGGTATTTTGCCGTAGCCTTGGAGTAACCATAGGTTGAAATTATGGTGATGGATAAAAATCCATCAAAGAAAATTAGAATATGCCTTCTATGATACCAGTGACACCACATTATCCACTGTGAGAAGTTTGAGACTTCTCTCTCAATTCCTCCTTGTTTTACCTTTTTTGACAAGATCATAAACTAGAAAGTGTGTTAATGGGACCAGAAAACATGTGAGGAAGTAGTAAATATTGCTGTATACCATTTCAGTTTTTCCACTGTTATTTTTATTAAATATAATTTATGAAAGTATATGATGATCTTGCAAAATAAATGATTTTTTTTTTTTATTCACAGTCCTAATATTTTCCTGGGTAGAGTGCCGGGCCTCACAGATCACAGCAATCCCTTACTTTTGGGCTTAAGAGATTCTCTTGTCTCAGCCTGCCAAGTACCTGGGATTTGAGGCACCAACCACAACCCCCAACGCTTTTTGGTTATAGTTGTGATTGTTGCTTTTCAGGCCTATGATGGATCTAAAGTTGCCAACTTTGGTGTACGTGGTTGGTGCCCTAGCTGCTGAGCTACCCCAGATGCCAAACCACAAAGCAAATGATTTTACCAAAAATAAATAAATAAATAAATAAAAATAATCAAAGCGTATTTGAGACAAAAAAAAAAAAAAAACTCTTAAAATTTTACTTTAGGGAAATATATGTAGTTCAACCAGCAAAATATTATTACTTGGTTTGATATGTTTGAAATATGTAAATATTTATTAATGTCTTTATACATTTCTTTCTTTATTTTTTTCTTTATTCCTTTTTGAGAAAATGTCTCACTCTGTCACCCAGGTTAGAATGCTGAAGCATCATAGCTCACAGCAACCTAAACACTTGGGCTTCTTTGTCCCCATATGCAAACTTTTCACTGAACCCAAATTTTACAGAATCAATCCTTTCCATAAAGAGATTTATTCTGTGAAATTTGGATTTGGTTGAGTGACCTCACTTGGGGATCTGAAGGGCCATATTGCCCTGAGGCTGCTTTGCCCACTTTTCAATTCTGATGTTACCACTTGCCTCACACCTAGGCTATGTCATAAGGCCTAGTGATTTTAGACTACAAATCTGCACAGCACATTCTGAAAATAGTATGCAATTTTGACAATAAGTATTTATGTATTTGAACATATCTAAACATTGAAAAACGAGACTAGAAATAGAGTATAAAAGATTTTTTGAAATAGTATGCCTGCACAGGACACTCACCATGAATGAAGCTAACAGAATTAGAGTTTGCTCTGGGTATGTCAGTGAGTTACTGGTGAGTAAATGTGAACGTTTACGGGACTGCTATATACCGTTGTAGACTTTATAAACTCTTTACCCTTAGCTACATTAAATTACTCTTAAAAAGCATTCTTTCTTCAATAATAAATTAATTTTATCTTGCTGTATTTTTTTATTTTGTATATTTTTTATTTTTTTGAATCTTTTGACTCTTTTATAATAAAAATTTACATAGGCCAAGTGTACAAAATTATTTTCATTCTTTATATCCTTATTCTATATGCTTTTTGTTATTTTTAATATTTTCTTCGTCTCTTGTGCATATGGCAAACATACGATAGAAAACCATTAATTGTAGAGTATAAATGGTTTAACACTAAAGATGAGTAAATGAGGTGTTGGTTATGTGAACAAGATAGATATAAGTTTTCCACATTGTATATTAAATTAGCACATTGTACCTCATAAATGTATGAATGTACACAGTAATGGTTTCCTAAAAAATTCAAATAAAAGTCATTTTAATTTAAAAAAGAAAAATGTTAATCAATGGTAATGTGTCTTGCGAAAGATACAAGGGTAAGTGACTAATACAACCAGCATTTAAAACTCAAAAAACATTTTTCTTTTGACCTTTAAATCTCTTTTGAGGCTGAATGCAGTAGTTCATGCTTGTAATTCTAACCCCCTTTGGAGATGAAGGTGGTGGATGGCTTGAGCTCAGGAGGAGTTCAAGAACAGCCTGAGTAAGAGTGAGACCTGGTCTTTACTAAAAATACAGAAGTAAGCCAGTCCTTGTAGAAGGTGCCTGTAGTCCCAGCTATGTGTGAAGCTGAGGCAAGTGGATTGCAAGAGCCCAACAGTTTGACGTTTGAGGTTGCTCTGAGCTATGATTTTATAGTATTCAACACCAAGGCAACTGAGTGAAACTCTGTCTCCAAACAACAACAACAACAACTTTTCTTTTTTAAAAACTAAGTTTTAGGCACACACATGAGCTTACTCCTGCTCAGGGTCAGGATCAATGCTGCCAACTTTCTGCCACCATATATTGCCCCAATGGAAAGTCCTCAGGGGAAAGAACATACATGCAGACATCTCCTACGATACAATGTGTTTTGCTGAAATACCACCTGGAAAGCTTACTCAGGGAACCAGTAGTAGAGTATGAGCAAAGGGTCTGTAAAAAGGAAGGGAAGCCAGTCCAGGGATTGGAAAAGTTTATTAGAGGGTATAGGAGAGAGAAAGAGGAGCATGGTGTCTACCCAGGAGCCAGCTGGGCTCTCCCACTGTGTCAGGAGCGTTTCATGATCCTGAAAGTAGGGCTGAATGTGGGAGGGGGCTCCCAGGGGCAGGCATCACTTCTGCAGAGGGACTAAGTTTTGTACTCCTGGAAAATCTGGGAGTTGCTACCTTAATTGGTTACAAGAGTCCAAAAATAGTTAAGAATAAAAGTTGCAGTTCAGTGGTTTCCCAGAAGCACTGACCCTGAAGCAATCCAGGGCGTGAGGACGGGGTCTGCAGTTTTGTTTCTGGCCTGCTTTTCCCCAACATACATCTCCGAAAATGGCTGAACCCTTGTCAATGCCATAGGGATTTCATTCCCACACTGACCTCAGGCTATTTCACTGTTACCTTTCCTTTTTTTTTTTTTTTAAATAATTAGAGAGGATACTCAAACATAACTATAAAATGACAGTGTAGTAAATCCATAAACCAATATCATGGTCATATACTATCATGTATTCTGTGCTATTCATCATTTTATGTGCCAGCCTTATGTGTGACTGGCAGTGAGGTAGATTCCTTATATCAGCATCACCACAATCATGTGCGTAGCACACTCTGCTATGACCTCAGGTGATACGGATTTTTATCTGCCTTATAACCCCATGAGATGGCCATTGTATGTGCAGTTCCTCATTGATGAAACATTCTTAGGCAGGTTCTGACTATATTCATGGACACGTGTGCAACATAAAGACATTAGTTTATATGTGAACCTAACAAATAACCAGGGAAAAAATGCGTCGGTCACAGGAACTGATACATAATAGTGCTAATTATGCTTTTTGTTTAGGCTCTGTTTGCTAGTAACGGAACTTTAATTCCACCGAGCACTCTGGAATAGAAACGTTCAGCTTTAGTATGTTTGGTTCGAGAGGTGAAAACAGTGACTGTAGGGCCCTCTCCTTCATTCTTCCAACTAGCTCCAGGTCTGCTTTCTTTGCAATCTGGGTGTCATTAGCGGCCAGGGACAGTGTTGCTACTTGGAGATATCATCTAACCCCAGTAAGATTAGCCCACATAACAAAATCCCAAAACCAGAGATGTTGGTGTGGATGTGGAGAAAGGGGAACACTTCTACACTGTTGGTGGGAATGCAAACTAGTAAATTCCTTTTGAAAAGATATTTGGAGAATACTTAGAGATCTAAAAATAGATCTGCCATTCGATCCTATAATTCCTTTATTGGGTATATGTCCTGAAGACCAAAAATAACATCATAATAAAGATATTTGTACCAGAATGTTTATTGCAGCCCAATTCATAATTGCTAAGTCATGGAAAAAGCCCAAATGCCCATTGACCCACGAATGGATTAATAAATTGTAGTACGTGTATACCATGGAATACTATGCAGCCTTAAAGAAAGATGGAGACTTTACCTCTTTTGTGTTTACGTGGATGGAGCTGGAACATATTCTTTTTAGCAGAGTATCTCAAGAATGGAAGAAAAAGTATCCAATGTACTCAGCCCTACTATGAAGCTAATTTATAGCTTTCATAGGAAGGCTATAACCCAATTATAGCACAAGAATATGGGGAAAGGGGCAAGGGGGAGAGGAGGGGGGAGATTAGGTGGAGAGAGGGTAATTGGTGGGATCACATCTATGGTGCATCTTAGAAGGGTACAGATGAAACTTACTAAATGCAGAATACAACTGTCTTCATACAATAACTAAGAAAATGCCCTGAAGGCTATGTTAAACAGTTTGATGAAAATATTTCGGATTGTATATGAAACCAGCACATTGTACTAATTGCACTAATTGTACTTGATTGCACTAATGTACACAGCTATGATTTAATAAAAAGAAAAAGAAAATAACCTTATGTGTGCAAATTTAAAAATAAGTTACCAAATAACTCATGGATCAAAGAAGCAATAACAATGGAAATTAGATAATATTTTGAACTGATGATAATCAAAATACGGCTTATTAAAACTCTGTTGGGTAGGCACAGAGGCTCATGCCTATAATCGTTAGGCTTTGGGAGGCTCAGGTGGGAAGACTGCTTGAGGCCAGGAGTTTAAGACCAGCCTGAGCAACACAGTGAGACCCCTATCTCTATAAAAAAAAATTAAGTGGGGGCGGTGCCTGTGGCCCAGTGAGTAGGGCACCAGCTCCATATACCGGAGGTGGCAGGTTCAAACCTGGCCCCAACCAAAAACTGCAAAAAAAAAAAGAAAATAACTGGGTATGGGAGGGGGTGCACCTATAGTCCCATCTACTTGGTGGCTGAGGAGGAGCATCACTTGAGCCCAGGAGCTTCAGATTGCTGTCAGCTGTGATGATGCCACTGCACTCTAGCCTAGGTGACACAGTGAGAGCCTGTCTCTAACACAAAACTTCTGCAGTGGAGCAAAGTAGTGCTCAGAAGTTAATTCATAAGGTAAAATGTATTTATTAGGAAACAATATTCAACCTTTCTAACTTCATTTCAGGAAGTTAGAAGAAGTTCTACAACATAAACCCCCAAAGGTTAGAGTAGAAAGTAAAGAACATAAAAGTAGAAATTAATACAATTTTAAAAACTGTACAGTTGAAAAACAACAAAGCTAAAATTAAACTGATAAACTTCTGGTGGATAAAAAAGGAGACAGGGCACAAGTGATCACTTGTTCTAAGCTATTAAAAAAGTTACCAAGAAGCTATTATGAATAACTTTATACCAACAACTTTGAAATTTTGGAAAACATGTCAAATTCCTAGGAAAATACAACTTATCTAATGTGATACAAGAAAATTAGGTAATCAAGATAGTCTTATAGACACTAAATAAACTGAGCCTATAATTAATTGCCACAAAAAACGCTACAAGATGGCTTTACTGTATGTTCTCATGCAAAATTTAAGAAAGAAATAATAATGATTTTTTAAAAATTTACCAGAGTGTATGAGGCCAACAAAATAATCATGATACCAAAATTCAACAAGGATATAATGAGAAATGAAAATTACAAGAATATTATGAGAAATAAAAAGCTCCCAGAATGTATACCAAGAAATTCTAAACAGAATAATCTCAAACCAAATCCAGCAATATATAAATGAGATAATACGTTATTTTAGTTTGGTCAGGCTGCCATGGCAAGATATCAGAGAAACTTTGTGGCTAAAACAACAGAAATGAGTTTTATCACAGTTCTGGAGCCTGGGAAGTTCAAGATAAATGTCCTGGCAGGGTTTGGTTTTGAGTGAAGACTGGGCTTCCTGGCTTACAGATGGGGGCTTTGTCCTCACATAGCCTTTTCTCTGAGTACGTGCATGGGAGAGCGAGCGAGCTCCCTAGTATTTTTTAGTACAAAGGACATTGATTTTATGAGATCATCCCCCCATGACCTCATTTAACCTTTTTTTTTTTTTTTTGAGATAGTGTCTAAGTTTGTTACCCTTGGTAGAGTACCATGGCATCATAGCTCACAGTAACCTCCAACTCTTGGGCTTAAATGATTCTCGTGCCTTAAGCCTCCCAAGTAGCTGAGACTAAGGTGCCTTCTACAATGCCCAGCTATTTTTAGAGGTGGTTGGACTCTTGCCCAGGCTGATCTCAAACTCTTGAGCTCAGGCAATCCACCCCCCTGGGCCTCCCAGAGTACTAAGATTACAGGCATCATTTAACCTTAATTACTTTCTATGTGAATTGTAGGGGTACACACTCAGTTCATAGCATATATCGTGATCAGGTGGCATTTATGCAAGGAATAGAGTGTAATTCACACATAAGAATAAAGAAAAAACTATAAAATCTATTCAATAGATGCATAAAAATAGTATATGATGCTGTTCAATATCCATTAGTTGAATAAAACTCAACATTTCTTAGAAAACTAGGAATACCCAGGTACTGAGGCTCACATCTGTAATCCTTACACTTTGGGAGGCTAAGTCAGGTAGATTGCTTGAGCTCAGGAGTCTGAGACCAACCTGAGCAAGAGCACGACCCCATCTCTACTAAAAGTAGGATCACTCGTCAGGTGTGGTGACAGGCGCCTGTGGTCCCATCTACTTGGAAACTAAGGCTAGAGGATCACTTGAACCTGAGAGTTTGAGGTTGCTGTGAGCTAAGATGCAAGAGCACTCTACCAAGCAGACAAAGTGAGACTCTGTCTCACAGAAGAAAAAGAAACAAAAGAAAAAAGAAAACTAGGAATAGAAGAGAATTTTCTTAGTCTACCAAAAATCTTACTTAGTGATGAAATGGTGAAAGCTTTCCTTTTGATGTCAGGAATAAGACAAAGTTAGCTATCACTAATTTTAATCACTACTTTTAATTAGTGCTATGGTGGCTCTAATTGGGTCAGTTAAGGCAAGAAAAAAAATAAAAGCTGTCACAGTTCCAACTGCTATAACATAATACCATACACTAGGTGACTTAAAAAATAAACATTTAGTTCTCCCACGACTGGGAGCTGGAAATCTGAGATCAGGGTGCCAGTATGGTCAGGACCCTCTTCCTGATTCACAGACAGCTGCCTTCTCACTGTATCCTCACATGGTAGAGAGAAATAGAGAGAGGGGAAGAGGGAGAGGGCGAGGCAGAGGGGGAGAGGGAGAGAGAGTACATGTATCCAGGTCACTTCATCTTCTCACAGGGCACTAACCCCATCAGGGGGCTCCATCCTCATGACCTCACCTAAATCTAATTACCAACCAAAGGCTCTACCTGCAGATACCATCACATTGGGGATTAGAGCTTCAACATACGAATTTTGGTAGGGATACAAACATTTAGTTCATAGCAAAAAGTATGTGGATTAGAAGGTGTACTGATTATTAAGTTACTGTCTCTGAGCTTGAAACCTGCTTTGTGATGTTCATTTTGGGACTCTGGAAACCACATTTCTCTGCCAGCTGGTTCTCTGCTAGGCAACGCCTAGCATTGTCTCTGAGTCATATGGAAATTCTGAGTGTGTGTGTGTTTCTGAGTCATCATGTAGTCACCTGGCAAATAGTTTTCACATGTGAATTAATTTAGAAGAAACCTTTTAATTCATATTTTCAGTATTATTAGAGATAAAGAGAAAAGGTAAAACTTTAAAAAGAATACTCGTCATTTCTTTTAAATATCTATAAACACATTGACTGCAATCTCCTGAAATGTGTTTTGTTCTAAGTAGTCATTTATACTTATAGGGATTAATCTGTTCAATCCGTTAAACCAGTAAGAGAACAATGGGGAGATGTGTTAGTCCAGGCTTATATTACTGTGTGACCTCATCTCTCTGTTTTGGATCCAGAGCTGTTTCCTGTCTGGGTGTGAACTTTTCCCTTGCATTTGGCTTAAATCTCAGATTCTGCTATAAAGTTAATGCTCTGCTTCTAACTATATTTTATCTGTATGTGGGAACTTTAACTACAGACCTTTCCCTATAACTCTAAGCTGACAACAGAAATCATGTTACTCCTATATACTATGTAGTAAACCCTGACTATACTTCTGCCTATGTATCTTGAATTATTTGGCCATATGAGTAGCATTTAACATAGTAATTTTTCATTCATTCCTTGGGGAATAAGACAGAGGTTGGATTATGAACCAAGCTGATAAAGGCTACTTTTGTTTATTTAACTACAGATAATCCCAAACTTATGATAGTTTGACTTATGATTTTTTTTTTTTTTTGCAGTTTTTGGCCAGGGCTGGGTTTGAACCCACCACCTCCGGCATATGGGGCTGGCGCCCTACTCCTTTGAGTGACAGGCACCACCCTTGACTTAAGATTTTTTAACATTGTGATGCTGCCATTGTGATGTGTTCACTAAAAGCTGTGCTTTGAATACTCATGCAACCATTCTATGTTTCACATTCAGCACAGTATTCAATAAATTACATGAACTGTTCAACACTTTATTATAAATAGGCTTTGTGCTAACTGATTTTGCCCAACTTTAGGCTTATGGAAGTGTTTCAAGCATGTTTAAGGTAGGTTAGCCTAACTGGTGAAGTTCAGTAGGTTAGGTGTATTAAAGACATCCTCAACTCAAGATATTTTCAACTTACTATGAGTTATTGGGACATAGCCCCACTGTACGTCAAGGAGCATCTATAATTCTGTTTGAGAAGATAATCATATCATGGAATGTGAGTAAGTAAAGGGTGATGGGAGACTGAGGAAAGTACACTGCGTATAAAAAAAGGTTGATAGTTTTATTCATATAATGTCAAATTAATGAGTTCAAATGAAATGTTATGGGTTCTCTGGGTTAAATACAGCCCCACTGATATAATAATGGTTGCTTCATTTCTATGCATAACCTACATGATTTAACAATTAAAAAGATATCTAAATTTTGCTGTTAGAGAATTCTGGGATCTTTTGTAATAGTTAATGTTAACTGAGAACCTTCTGGAGTTTCCAGAATCAAGACAGTATTACTAGGAGACAGCTATGCTTCTGACAGCTTCTTGAAAATATTCCCATTATTTTACAATGGCTTTATACAAGGTAATTGATTACATGGTTTCCTATTTGTACTTTGCAGTTTGAAAAAGAGCTAAAATTTCCTCAGGATCCATTTTAGTAAATATGCCTAGAGCCAAACAAGACTTTATGGAATCTAAATAATAATTTTTATTCAGACAACTTATTTAAGGGATTTATTCCTGAGTGTTCTACTCTTTATCTTAAATATCTAAGATTAAAATTGGCCTTTTTTTGGTGAGAAAGAAGATCAAGCCCTACTGATTAGCATTATCAATTTGCTCAATCTTCCTCTAAGTCATTAATAAAGAGAATGATGTAGGCAACTTTATTTGTTTCTTCACATGTCTAGTAGTTTTTTTATTATATACTGATATTATGGATGAAATGTGGGGAGACTCTGAATTCTAATATCGTCCTCTGAACAGTGCTGAGTTGTGTTCTAGGAGGCAGTTAAATTACTGGAGAATCATCCTGATCTTATAGTCTTATTTATAGGTTTGTTTAGTGTGGACCTATTTAGCTTTTCTTCCAAGGACAATTTTTTTCAGGGACTTGGTCTTTACTCATAAGGCATGGCCATTCTAGGGTTTCCAATAGAGAACTTGAGTTGTTTACTAAGCCTCTGTAACTCATATTGGGTGAAGTTAGGGTCTAAATTAATCTTTGTGTATTTATATATGCAATTGTCCCAGCAAAATTGTGGAAAAAACTATCTTCTCCCTATTGAATTGCCCATGGGACCTTTGCAAGCATCAATTAACCAGTCAAACTATCAATCTTTGCTGATGATATGTCCCTATACTTAGAAAGCCCCAAGGACTCAATCACAAGACTGCTGGAAGTCATCAAGAAATATAGCAATGTCTCAGGATCAATATTCAAAAATCGGTAGCCTTCATATATGCTAACAGCAGGCAAACTGAATATGAAATCAAAGGTATTACAGCCTTCACAGTAGCAGCAAAGAAAATGAAGTACCTTGAAATATACTTAAAGAAGTATGTAAGTGATCTCTAGAGAAAGGACTATGAAACACTGAGAAAAGAAATAACAGAGGATGTTAAAGGATAGAAGAAGATACCATGCTCATGGCTAGGAAGAATCAACATTGTTAAAATGTCTATACTATCCAAAGTAATCTATAGATTTAATGCAATCTCCATTAAAAGTTCAATGTCATACTTTGAGGATCTTGAAAAAACAGTTCTATGTTTCATATGGAACCAGGAAAAAAAAAACATAATTGCCAATGTAATTCTACAAGATAACAAATCTATAGGCACCACATTATCAGACATCAGGTTATACTATAAGTCTATAGTGATCAAAATAGCACAGTACTGGCATAAAAACAGAGACATAGATCAATGGAACAGAATAGAGGACATAGAGATGAAACCAGCCTCAGATCACCATCTGATCTTTGATAAAGCAAACAAAAGCATACACTGGAGAAAGGAATCCCTATTTAATAAATGGTGCTGGGAGAACTGGTTAGCTACATGTAAAAGACTGAATCTAGACCTGCACCTCTCTCCACTTATGAAAATTAACTTACCATGAATAAAAAGATTTAAATATAAGATGTAAAATTGTAAAAACTCTAGAAGAAAGTGTGGAGGAAAACTCTTAATGATATTGGACTTGGGAAAGAATTTCTGAAAATGACCCCAAAGACAATCACAGCAACAGCAAAAATAAATAAATGGGACCTGACCAAGTTAAAAAGCTTCTGCAAAGCTAAGGAAATGATCAACAAAGCAAAGAGACAACCTTCAGAGTGGGAGAAGATATTTGCATGCTATGAATCCAACAAAGGGCTAATAAGCAAAATCTACAAAGAAGCCCAGAAAAGCAACAAAAAGGAGCAAACAACCCCATTAAAAACTGGGCAAGAGACATGAATAGAATCTTTTCTTATGAGGACAGAAGAATGGCTGACAAACACAGAAAAAAAATGCTCAAAATCTTTAATTATCAGGGAAATGCAAATTAAAATAACTTTGAAGTATCATCTAACCCCAGTGAGAATGGTCCACATCACAAGGTCTCAAAGCTGCAAATGTTGGAGTAGGCACAGAAAGATGGGAATACTTACACACTGTTGGTTAGATTGCAAACTAATACAACCCTTTTGGAAAGAAGTGTGAAGAATCCTCTAAGAGCTAAAAGTAGACCTTCCATTTGATCCCACAATCCCATTGCTAAGTATCTATCCAGAAGAAAAACAATAATTTTATTATAAGGACATTTGCACTCGAATGTTTATAGCAGCCCAATTCACAATTGCAAAGACGCAGAAAAAAACCCAAATACCTTTCAACACATGAATGGATCAATAAACTCTGGTATATGTATACCATGGGATGTTGCTTTATATCTTTTGTCACAACCTAGATGGATTTGGAGAACACTGTCCTAACTATTACAGGAATGGAAAAACAAGCATCACATGTACTCAATATTAAGTTAAAACTAGTAGATTAACAATTATGTGCTCACTTGACAGAAAAACTCAATTAAATTCAAGAAAGCGAGGAGGGGGAAAGAGGGTTAGGCAAGTTCCACCCAGTGCATGGGTATATTTCCTTCCCGTTTCTTGGGGGAAGGAAACAACTATAACTCAGACTCTACCTTACAAATGTAAACAATTTAATCTAATTATGTGTACTCTCATATTAATCTGAAATAAAAAACAAAGACATGAGACCTAAAGTCTATAAAAGACAGTTGATCTTAAGTGGTTTATTTCTGGACACAAAAGTCAGTCCAATTTTTCTATATGTCTTTTTTTTTTTTTTTTAGCCAGAGTCTCACTCATAGAAAAATAGAACTGAATGTCTATCTTTTTTTTTTTTTTTTGAGGGAGAGGATATGTAGTGGCTCATACCTATAATCATAGCAGTCTGGGAGACTGGGGTGAATGGATCCCTTGAGCTCAGGACTATGAGACCAGGCTGAGCAAGAGTGAAACAATCTCTACTAAAAATAGAAAGAGTAGGTGCGCCCCCTGACAGACACCTGCAGTCTCAGCAACTAAGGAGACTGAGGCAAGAGGATCTCATAAGACCAAGAGTTTGAGGTTGCTCTGAGCTATGATGACACTAGAACCCTCTACCTAGGATAGAGTGAGTGTCACTCTTTTTTTTTGTCTCAGAAATGAATACATGCATACGTACATACATACCATTGCATAATGTAATGTTTATAACACTGTATTATTGAGTTTATAACATATAGAGATGTAATATAAATGATAATAGTAGCACAAATATCATGGCAAAGTTAACTTTTTATTGGAGCTAAGCAAACATTAATCTAAAGATGATTGTGATAAATTAAGACACATGGTAATCCCTAGATCCACTACTAAGAATATTATTTATTTTTAAAGAAAAAAAAATCAACAGAGGAATTTAAATGCCAGGTAACACCTTTTTTAATACAAAAGAAGACATTAAAGGAGGAACAGGAACAAAAAACACATGATTAATATAGAAAATGAATAGCAAAATGGCAGGTACACCAACAATATCTGTGAAAATATTAGTGTAAATGTCAACTAAAACCCAAGTTAGCAGAAGGAAGGAAATAATAAATATCAGAACATAAACAGAGAGTAGGAAAAACATAGAAAAATCAATACAAGTAAAATATGAATGAATTAAACAATCCAGTCAAATTTCAGAAATTATCAGACTGGATTAAAAATAAGTACCATGTTACTACAAATACAAATAGAGTGAAAGTAGATGGATAGAAAAGATAGACTGTGCAGACGATAACCAGAAGAGTGATGGAATAACTATAGTAATAATAGGCAAAGTAGATTTTGGAACAAAAAATATTACTAGAGACAAGGAAGGATATTTTACAATGACAAAAAGTCAACTATTAGGAAAATATAACAATTATAAATAAAAACACACCTACCAACAGAGACCAAAAAACATAAAGCTAAAGCTTACAGAACTTAAGGAAGACAGAGACCATTCAAAAATATTTTAAGATACTTCAATGACCCATTCCAAAAAAATAAGTAAAACAATTAGGCAAAACTCAGCAGGGATATAGAAGACGTGAACTTGGCCTACCTGTTATCAATAGACCACTCCATATAAAATTATCATAACACTTTGCTTTCAAGCATACATGCATCATCCTCCCAAATAAACAAAATGTTAGGTCATAAAACAAAATTGAAAGGATAGAAATCAGCCAAAAAGTATAGAAATCAGATAAAGCATGTTCTCTAACCACAACAATATCAAATTAGACATTAATAACAAGAGGGCGGAGCAAGATGGAGGACCAGAAGAATCGTTCAGCTGAGCTCTCCTTTTATGACTGGGGAAAAAAGAGAACCCAGCCACACATGGTGCGGGACCCTTACCTAGAATCGTAGCTCCAGGAGTACCATGTGGTGGTGGTGTACAGGAGACAGCTGGTGATCTGGAGCTGTTGCATCTGACTCAGTAGGCAAGTGACTGGGAGCTGGCAGGAATGGCCAGCCCACCCATTGAGGTCTGGAATGAAAGGAAGCCTTTCCTTAGTTTTCAGTTTGGGGGGAAGGTGCACATTGAGTAGAATGCTTGGAAGAGAGGGAAGACTTGAACAATATACAGGAACGAGATTTGAATACTAGGTGGAGTAGATTTAACATCTGCTTGGGGTCTGGCAAGGCAGCCATACTGGGAACATCCCAGCTGCCAGGGGGCTGCTATTGTGGGAAGGTTGTGAGACGGTCTTGAGGATGAGCCTCTGAGCAAGGCCCTAAATCACTGCCATCTCTATTCTGCCTACCTGGATTGGGCTTCTATTCTTGGAGTGGGTTCAGTGGCTCCTGAACTCCCCAGAAACTGCTGTCAGAAGGCACTGTGAGATCTGCCTCTGAAGGATTCTGGAGAACTTTAAGATCTTGAACCAGCTGGAACCAAATGCTGAGGAAACAATCAGGTGATCACCAACTAAGTTAGGAATGAGGACTACGCCCAGAAACTAGAGAAATGTTTCTGGCTGTCTTCTCCATCTCCTAAAACCACAGCGCCATCTGGTGTTCCAGAAATATATTGCAACATGTATATTCCTATTAAAGTTGATACGTTTTGCTAATATAAATATTATTTCGTTTCTGTCTTGCTGAGGTTGCTGCTGTTTTTGACTATTTGAGTTTTTTGTTTTGTGCTGTTGTGTTGTATTTTTTATAATTTGTTTAGTTGGTTCTGTTTTTAACTTTCATTTTTACTTTCATCAAGAGCATGGGCTCCTATATTTTTGGTTATGGTATTTCAGCCTCATTTATTCTCTCTCTCTATTTCACTCCTCTCCTTTTGCTCTTTTGACAGAGACTTTTCTCATCTTTCCCACATAAATTGCTCATACAACAGCTAGGATAGCCCTTCCTCTTTTTGGGGGGGGGGTCTTTTTTCTCTCTTTCCTTATTTCTCTCCTCTCTCTTTTATTTGATACAACTGCACTTTTAATTTTCTATAACAAATCTTATTTTATTATTGTTATGATTATTTTCTTTTTTCTCTGATTGCTAGGATGGCACATCTTTGTTCTGGCTGGAAGGTCATGGCAGTAGTCTGGCTCTAAGAAGCCAAGAGATCATGGTCTAGGGGGCCCTTCTACCTTTGGCCCTGGGAAGACAGTCTTGACAAGTCCACACTGCAGAATTTTTCTTTTTCATTTTTTATTTTTTCTTTCTCATTTTTTGTTTTTGCTCTTTTCTTTCTCTTCCTATTTTTGGCAAAGGTAGAGTCTGTCTTTGCTCAGGCTGGTAAGGCACTCCTGATTTCAAGAAACCCACCCAGCCCCTCCCCTAAAAATCCTTGAGTTACTGGCATGGCCTTAGCAACGTGCCAATCAATATCATTTTTCCTATCCTTCTCATTCTCTCTTCCTCTCCTCCTTCTCTCTTGTTCTTTATTTTATTTCTTTCATTCCAGTTCCTTTTTAGCTTTTTCTTTTCTTTTTCTCTTTCCTTCTTTTTTCTTCTTTCTTTCTTTTCTTCCTGTTTCTCCCTATTCAGTCTTTACCTTTCTCTACCTTTTGGCCTTTTACCAAGAGGCCACTTCAAAACCTAAGCTCTGAGACCAGGTAATTTAAAGCAAATGAGCAAGTGAGAAGGAAAAAGGAAGACAAGGAGATGAACAAGAGGACAGTATACATGAGAAGGAGCCAACAGAAAAATTCAGGTAACTTGAAAAACAAAAAAAAAGCAACTCACCCAAGGGACCATGAGGCAGCTACAACAGAAGACTCCCTATAAAAAGTTAATGGATTTGACAAAAAGGTAATTAAAAACATGGATGATAAAGATAAAAAAGGGAATAGATGAGAAAATGGAAAGACAGGATCAAAAAATGGATGCGAATTATGTAGAATATTGAAAGGATATGGCAAAGCTTAAGGAACTAAAGGAAACAATCAGGGAATAAAAGGATCTAGCAGAAAGTATCAAAAATAGATTAGACCATGGAGAGGAGACAGCCTCAGAGCAAGAGGATAAAGTTCTAGGTAGTTAAAGGGGCAGAAAAGAAAGTAGCAGAACAGTTGCTTAGAGAACTACAAGACTTCATGAAGCATACAAATAATAGGGATACCTGAGGGGGAAGAAGATTGTTCCAAAGAAATGGAAACCTTACTGGAGACTTAAATGAAAACTTGCTAAGTTTTAGTAAAGATTCTGACACAGTCCTTTTGGAAGGATCTTGAACCCCAGGTAATCTCAACTCAAACAGAGCTTCTCCAAGGCACATTGTAGTCAATCTGTCCAAAGTCAAGATGAAAGAAAAAAATACTGCAAGCAGCCAGGCGTTAGCAACAACTGAGACACAGGAACAACACCATTGGGGTGACAGCAGACTTTTCAACTGAAACTTTCCAAGCCAGAAGAGCATAGTCATCCACCTTCAACATTCTTAAACAAAACAATATTCATCCCAGAATTCTGTATCCCACTAAACTAAGTTTCAAACTCTGTGGAGAAATCAAATCTTTTGTGGATATGCAAACACTGAGGAAATTCACCACAATAAGACCAACTCTACAGAAAATACCTATACCTATTCCAAATATTGAACTTCACAATGGACCACCAGCAAAGTAAACACCCCAAAGCTAAAGGTAAAAACTTAGCTTCCACAATGGCACAAGGGATAAAACTACACAACAGACTTTCACAAAATAAGATGAATAAAATTACACCACACTTATCAATTCTCTTAATAAATGTCAATGGATTGAATTCCTCACTGAAGAGGGATAGGCTGGCCAATTGGATAAAAAAACATATGCCATCCATATGCTGTTTCCAGGAAATGCACCTAGCCTTGAAGGACAAATCAAGACTCATCATTAATGAGGAATGAAAGGTAGAAAGTGGTATTTCAAGAAAATGGAAATCAGAGGAAAGGAGGGGCTGCAATCTTACTTTCAGATACAAGCAGATTTAAAGCAACTAAAATTAAGAAAGACAAAGTTGGACACTTTATACTGGTCAGAGGAAGAATACACCAAGAAGACATTTCAATTTTAAATATTTATGCACCCAACTTAAATGCTCCCAGATTGATGGAACAAAACTTGATTGATTGAGCAATATGATATCCCATAACACCATAATAGCCAGGACCTTAATACCTCTCTGACAGACCTGGACACATCTTCTAAACAGAAAATAAACAAAGAACAAATGTCTTAAACATGACTGTAGAACAAATGGGATTGATAGACATATGCAAAACACACCATCCTAAAGCTAAAGAATATACATTTTTCTCATCACCCATGGAACATACTTCAAAATAAATCATATACAAAATAAATACAAATCAAACCTCAACAAAATTGAAAGAATAGAAATTACACCCTGTATTTTCTCAGGTCACAAGGCAATAAACATGGAGCTCCACTCCAAAAAAAAGTTCATTCCCTACACAAGGGCATGGAAATTAAATGACATTATGATGAATGATAGCTATGTTCAGGAAGAAATAAAAGAGGAAATTATTAATAGGGCACTGGCCCCCTATGCTGGAAGTGGCGGGTTCAAACCCAGCCCTGACCAGAAACTGCAAAAAAAAAAAAAAAAAAAGTTAAATGCCTGAAACATAACAATAATGAAGACACAAGTTACCAAAAACTGTGGGATGCAGCCAAAGCAGTCTTAAGAGGAAAATTTATCACATTAGATGCCTGTATTTGAAAGACAGAAAGAGAGCACATCAATAAACTCACGAATTGGCAAAAGAAGAGCAATCTAATCTCAAACACAGCAGAAGAAAACAAAGAACCAACATTAAATCAGAGATTAATGAAATTGAAAAAAAAGAATCATTCAGAAAATTAATGAAAGAAAAAGTTGGTTTTTCAAAAGAATTTTAAAAATTGATAAATCTTTGGCCAGATTAACTAGAAACAGAAAAGTAAAATCTCTAATAACCTCAATCAGAAATGATAAAGGGGAAATAGTAACAAATGCACAGAGATACAAGAGATCATCTCTGAATAGTACAAGAAACTCTATGCCCAGAAATTTGACAATGTAGAGGAAATGGAAAAATACTTGGAATCACACCCTCTTCCTAGACTTAACCAAGAAGAAAAAGATCTCTTGAAGAGACCAATTTCAAGCAATGAGATCAAAGAAACAATAAAAAAACTCCAACAACAAAAAAGCTGTGATTCAGATGGCTTCACACCAGAATTCTATCAAACCTTCAAAGAAGAGCTTATACCCATACTACAGAAACTATTGTGAAAAAAATTGAGAAGGAAGGAATCTTCCCCAACAGGTTCTATGAAGCAAACACCACCTTGATACCACAAACAGGGAAAGATCCAACTAAAAAATAATAACTTTGGATTATTTTCACTAAAGAATATAAATGCAAAAATTCTCAATAAGATCCTAGCCAATAGATTACAGCTGCTCATTTAAAAAGTCATACATCATAATCAAGTAGGTTTCATCACAGGGATGCAAGGCTGGTTTAACATCTTCAAGTCCATAAATGTAATTCACCATATCAACTGAAGCAAAAAGAAAGATCATATGATCCTCTCAGTAGATGTGGAAAAAGCATCTGATAAAATTCAACATCCCTTTCTAATTAGAACTCTGAAACATAGGCATAGGTCGCACATTTCTTTAACTGATTGAAGGTATCTATGATAAAACCTGTAGCTAACATTATACTGAATGGAGTAAAACTTAGAGCTTTTCCACTCAGAACTGGAACTAGACAAAGTTATCCTCTTACACCATTACTATTCAACATAGTGCTGGAAGTTCCAGTCAATACAATCAGGCAAGAGAAGGAAATAAAGGGCATCCAAATGGGGGCAGAGGAAGTTAATTCTCCTTCTTGGCCAACAATATAGAGAAACCCAAAGACTTAACCCCAAGACTTCTGGGAGTGATTAAAAATTACAGTAATGTCTCAGAATATAAAATCAATGTCCACAAATCAATCACCTTTGTATATGCCAATAAAAACCAAGATAAAAAGCTAATGAAAGACACAATTCTTTTCACAGTAGCTTCAAAAAAAAATGAAATATAGAAATATAGCTAACAGAAGAGGTGAAGGAGCTCTACAAAGAAAATAGCAAGGCAGCACCTGCGGCTCAGTGAGTAGGGTGCCGGCTGCATATACTGAGGGTGGTAGGTTCGAACCCACCCCTGGCCAAACTGCAACAAAAAAATAGCTGGGCATTGTGTCAGGTGCCTGTAGTCCCAGCTACTCAGGAGTTTGAGGCAAGAGAATCACCTAAGCCCAAGAGCTGGAGGTTGCTGTGAGCTGGGATGCCACAGCACTCTACCGAGGGCAACAAAATGAGACTCTGTCTCTAAAAAAAAAAAAGGAAAATTATAAAACTCTAAGAAAAGAAATAGCAGAAAATATTAACAAATAGAAGAACATACCATGCTCATGGCTGGGAAGAATTATCATTGTTAGAATGTCTATACTTCCCAAAGCAATGTATAGATTCAAGGCAATCCCTATTAAAATACCAACATCATACTTTCAAGATTTGGAGAAAAAAATAATTCTTCACTTTGTATGAAACCAGAAAAAAAACCATATAGCTAAGGCAATTCTTAGTAATAAAAACAAGTCTAGGGACATCAGACTACCAGATTTTAGGCTGTACTACAAGGCCTTAGTGATCAAAAGAGCATGGTATTGGCACAAAAATAGAGACATAGACATCTGGAACCAAATAGAAAACCATGAGATGAAACTAACATCTTATAGCCACCTGATCCTTGATGAACCAAACAAGAACATACACTAGGGAAAAGAATCCCTGTTCAATAAATGCTGTTAGGAGAACTGGATAACCACATGTAAAAGATTGAAACTGGACCCGTACTTCTCACCACTACGAAAATTGATTCAAGATAGATAAAAGATCTAAATCTAAGGCGTGAGACAATAAAATTCTTCAAAGAAAGTGTGAGAAAAACACTTGAAGTTATAGGCTTGGAGAAAGACTTTATAAAAAAGACTCCAGTGGTAATTTCAACAACAACAAAAATAAACAAATGAGACTCGATTAAACTGAATAGCTTCTGTACAGCTAAGGAGACAACAACCATAGCAAAGAGACAACCATCAGAATGGGAAAAGATATTTGCCTATTGTCAGTCAGACAAAAACTTGATAACTAGAATCTACAGAGAACTCAAATTAAGCAGTAAAAAAAGACCTAGCAATCCCTTTTATGAATGGGCAAATGAGATGAATAGAACCGTCACGAAAGAAGACAGACAAATGGTTAACAAACATATGAAAAAATGCTCATCGTTCTTAACTATCAGAGAAATGCAAATCAAAACAATCCTGACAGGTGGCACCTGTGGCTTAAAGGAGTAGGGCGCTGGCCCCATATGCCCGAGGTGGTAGGTTCAAACCCAGTCCTGGCCAAACAACAACAACAACAAAAAAAAAAAAACTGCAAAAAAAAAACAAAAAACAAAAACAACCACCCTGGGATAGCACCTAATCCCAGTGAGAATGGCCCACATCAAAAAAGTCTCAAAGTTGCAGATGCTGACGTGGATGTGGAGAGAAGGGAACACTTCTATACTGCTGGTGGGACTGCAAACTAATACCTTTTTGGAAGGAAGTATGCAGAATCCTCAAAGAACTCAACTTAGACCTCCCATTTGATCCTGCAATCCCATTACTAGGCATCTACCCAGTAGAAATAAAAAATCATTCTATCACAAGGACATTTGCACTAGACTGTTTATCACAGCTCAATTTACAATTGCCAAATTGTGGGAACAACCTAAACGCCCACCAATCCAGAAATGGTTTAACAAGTTGCGGTATATGTATACCATGGAATACTATTCAGCCACCAAAAAAAGATGGTAACTTTACATCTTTTGTATTAACCTGGATGGAGTTGAAACATATTCTTCTTAGTAAATCATCACAAGAATGGAGAAGCAAGAATCCAATGCACTCAATTTTGATGGGAGGACAATTGATGTTAGTTTGTGGTGGGGGGTGGGAGAAGGGAGGAGTGGAAAGAGAGAAAGAGGGGGTGTTGGGTCCTGGTGTATGGTCTACCTCTTGGAGGACACAATTATGAGGGACTTTACCTAACAAGTGTCAATAGTGTAACCTAATTTGTACCCTCAATGAATCCCAAACAATATCAATGAATCCACAAAAATTATCAATGACAGAAAACTTGAGAAATTCACAAATATTTGGAAATTAAAGAATACATTCAATAACTCCTAGCTCAAAGAAGAAATAAAAAATTACAAAATATTTTGGCCCAAATGATAATAAAACCTCAACATATTAAAATGGGATGTAGCTAAAGCAGTATTTAACAGTGGTTCTCAACCTGTGGGTCACAACCCCTTTGGACTGTATTAAAGGTTCGTGGCATTAGGAAGATTGAGAACTACTGGCTTAGAAGCAAATTTATAGATTTAAAGATCTGTACTAGAAAAGAAAAATGTGTAAAATCAACACCCTATAATACGAAGATTGTGGCTTTTAAGGAAAGAAATACCCACCTACGCATCTACCTTAAGAAATCCAAAAGTAAGAGCAAACTAACCAAAATAAGGGGAGGTGAAAGAAATAATACAAGTCAGAGTGGAAATCAATGAAATACAGAAAGGAAAAAGAGTAGAAAAAACAACAATGAAGCCAAAAGTTGGTACTTTGAAAATTTCAACACAATTCACAAATCTTTAGATACATTGATGGGGGTGGGAGAAACAATGGAAATTAATATTGACCTTGTAATAACTAAAGGGATTCTTAGATGATACTGTGAACAACTTTATGCCAACAAATTAGACAATAAAGATGAAATGGATTTGATGTAAGTATTTTCACGAGGAAAAAAAAAAGATAAAATGGACAAATCCTTGCAAGACACAAGTTATCAAAACCAAAGCCAGAAGAACTAGAAAAATAAATGGTCTGTTTTCTATTGCTGCTGTAATAAATTACCTCAAACTCGGCGGCTGAAAACAGCACAAATTTATTATAGTGGGTTAGAAGTTCAGTCCTCTGCTAAAAGACGGTAAGCGCTGGGCTCTCAACTGTGCGACATTGCACTACAGATTCTAGCAAAGGCAATCTGGCAAGAAAAAGAAATTAATAGCCTCCAGATTGGAAAGGAAGTAATAAAATTGTCTTTATTTGTAGGGAACATGATCCTATATATAAATGATCTTAAGCAATACTTTAAGAAACCCAGAAAAAAGTTTAGAACTAATAAATATGTTGAGTGAAATCACAACATTAAGGATCAATATACAAAAATCACTTGCATAACTGTAGCAGGAATGATATGAAAATGAAAATAAGAAAACAATTCTGCTCATAATATCAAAAAGAACAATGCTTAGGAATAAATTAAACAAAAGAAGTGCAAAATAGTGTATGCTGAAAATATAAACTTTGCTGAGAGAAATTTTAAAAGATTTAAATAAATAGACATTGCACATTCACAGATTTGGAAGGTTTGCTATCATAAGATGCCAATACTCCCCCAGTCGATATATAAAAACAGTGCAATCCCTATCAAATTTCTAGCAGGCTTATTTTTGCAAAATTGGCAAGCTAATCCTAAAATGTATATGAAAATGCGAAGAACCCAGAATAGTGAAAAAATCTTTAAAAAGGAGATCAAAGTTGGAGGACCTATACTACCTGATTTCAAAACATAATATAAAGCTACAGTGATTAAGAGAGCGTGGTGCTGACATAAAGATAGACGCATAGGAGCTGGACACAGTGGCTCACACCTGTAAGCCAAGCGCTCTGGGAGGCCAAGGTGGATAGATTGCCTGAGCTCAGGAGTTCAAGACCAGCCTGAGCAAGAGAGAGACCCCATCTCCAGTAAAAATAGAAAAACTAGCTGGGCATGGTAGCACACGTCTGTAGTCCCAACTATTCAGGAGGCTCAGGCGAGAGTATTGCTTGAGATATATATGTCTTTTAAAGAAGTTAAGAGAAAAACCATGTTTATAGGCTTCGATTTTTTTCTGGGACTTCCTCACATTCCGTGCTGTTTTTCTTCCTGTGCATTTGACTTACTGTGTATGTTATTTCCTTCCTCAATATACAGTTTCATTCTCTCCACCCTCCTTGGTGCTTCGAACTGTTGCCCTGGATAGAGTTCTATGGCATCATAGCTCATAGCAACCTCCAACTCTTGTCCTCAGTTTTTTCTATTTTTAGTAGAGACAGGAGGGTCTCGCTTTTTGTTCAGGCTGGTCTCGATCCCACGAGCTCAAGCTATCCACCTGCCTCGGATTGCTTCCTTGCATGTTTGATAATTTGGGATCTCATCTTCAGTGTGGTTTCATCTTTAGGGACCTTATTCATTTTAAGGTGAAGACATGTTCACTTACTGCCAGTTTCCACTTGCTTTTCTTTAGTGCACCAGGGATCTGTGTGTGTGTGTGTGTGTTGGTGACTATAATTATACGTAGGAGTATACCCTGTAATTGTACCTCGTTGGTGACTATAATTATACCTAGGGGTATTCAATGGATCATCCTATTTGACTTCCCATAGAAACATTTTCTTTGATAATAGGATTTCTGAAATTAAGACTTACTCCTAAATTTTATTTACTTACTTTATTATTATTATTATTATTTTTTGAGACAGAGTTTCACTCTGTTGCCCCTCAGGCTAGAGTGCTATGGTGTCATAGCTCACAGCAACTTCAAACTTCTGGGCTCAAGCCATCCTCTTGCCTCAGCTTCCTGAGTAGCTGGGACTACAATCATGTGCCACCACGCCCAGTTAGTTTTTCTATTTTTAGTAAAGATGGGGGTCTCTCTCTTGCTCAGGCTCAAACTCCTGAGCTGAAGCAATCCACCTGCCTTGGCCTCCCAGAGAGCTTACTCCTAATTTTTAAAGGATGTAAAATAAAAATAATTTTGACCAAAATTTATAGGTAGAGATATACAGTAGAACCTCCATAGCTAACTATTTCTGTACATTGACCTAATTTTCTTACACTGGACATGCACCACATGTACATATCAGTACAGTAGGCCTAGTTCCTTATGCTGACCACCTTTACAGTGCCTGGGGTGGTCAACTCACTGTGAATTGAGGTGCTTTCTCACGCAAATAGATACATTTCTTTATTTTTATTTTTATTTTTTCAGAGGCAGAGTCTCAGTACATTGCCTAGGGTGTACTTGAACTCCTGGGCTTAAGCAATCCTCCCACTTCAGCCTCCCAAGTAGCTAGGATTACGGTTTCATGCTGCAATACTCCAAGAAATTTCGTTTTAATATTTTATTATCAAGTTTAAAGATATGAAGTTACTCTTACTGCAAAAGTAATGTCCTGGTAGAAAGCAAAATTATCACATTTTAAATATATGCTAAGTCTTTTATGTTATTTATCTCTCTATGAATCTAGAAAAGTGTCTCTTATATTCCCTTGTCTAAATGGAGACATTGAGGCTCAGAGAAGGGTGGATCTGGGACTCAGATATTTCTGTTTATCTTCAAAGACTAGATTTTAACAACAAGATGTAGGTGCTTTTATTTGGTATTTTTTCCTTCTTTTGCTCTTTCTTTTTTTTAGAGACAGGCTCTCCCTGTTGCCTAGGCTACAGTACAGTGACACTGGTATGTTCATAGCTCACTGCAGCTTTGAACTTCTGAGTAAGTGATCCTCCTGCTTCAGCCTCCTGAGTATTTGGGACTACAAACGCATGCCACCACTAATTTTCTTATTTTTCGTAGAGACAGGGTCTTGCTATTTTGTTAAGGCTGGTCTTGAACTCCTGGCCTCCAGTGGTCCTCCTACCATCCTATTGTATTTTTAAAATGTTATGCTAAAAATGGATAGATCCAGGGTAGTTGTAAGGGCTCTTTTCACTGTAATTACTTAAGGACCCACACTGCTACCACCTTGAACATTGCTGGTTACTATGTCAGAAGAGAAAGAGAACTCTAGGATGTTTTGCACCAACAATAAGTGCTCTCGTTCAAAAATAACACACATCATTTCTGCTCACAACTCATTGACCAGCACTGGTCACTCCCCACCCCACACACACACCCTCACAAGTGAGCAGGAATTGTGATTCTATTAGAGTCATGTACTGCATAATGGTATTTGAGTCAATGATGGACCACACATATCAAGGTGGTCCCCTAACACTATAGTGCATTTTCTACTATACCTTTTCTATGTTTAGATACACAAATACTTACCATGGTTTTACAACTGCTTACAGTATTTAGCACAATAACATGCTGTATGGATTTGTAGCCTACGAGCAATAGGCTATCCAATACCGTGTAAGGGTTTAGTAGGCTATACCATTCCTGTTTGTGTAAGTACACTCTATGATGCTTGCAAGATGACAATATTGCCTAGATCTGCATTTCTCAGAATGTAGCTTCTTTGGTAAACAATGCATGATTGTATATGCCTAAGAGACAGAGATATTTAGTGAGCTACTTGGGAGGTGGAGGCAGGAGACTCGCTTGAGCCCAGGAATTGGAGGTTGCTGTGAGCTATGATGCCACAGCACTCTACCCAGGGTGACAGCTTTAGGCTCTGTCTCAATAAAAAAAAAAAATTTAATGACTATCACTTGGGTATCAATTTCGACTAATGGCTGATGCCCTCCAAGGTTATGATATGGTTTCGGCACTTGCAAACATCACATCTAAAGAAATTGCATCCAGAAAAAGAACTATCTTTTTGTTCTGATCGCTTAATAGCAGCAGGGGAGTTTTTCCTAGACATCCTCAACACACTTCCTTCATTTAGTATTGGCCAGAATTGTACCCTATGACTCACATGTCCATCCTTTTCATAGCTTGCTGCAGCCTCCAACTCCTGGGCTCAAGTGATCCCCCTGCCTTAGCCTCCCAGATAGCTGGGATGGTCTTGGGGTCCTGCTCACATGTTTATTCTTTTTTAAATATGAGATTGGTTATTAGGTGACGTGTGTCTGTTCTTAACCAGTCACTGGCCACAGGAATGGGATTATTATGGTTGGCTCAGCTGAATTGGGATCTACTTTCTAGAACCAGGGATTGGGTCACTTCCCCTTGAAGCTCATGCCTATCTGATATCTGTATACATGTTGGAAAAGGCACTTGTCTGACATTTTTAGTAAGCCATATCAACAAAAGAGATTATTCTATACTTTCAGTATCTCAGGCATTGCAACTGTTAGGTAGCTAGGACGTTAGCTTTTCTAGGTGCCTTGCTTTGGTGCTGTCTTGAGCAATTACTGTATCTGGGAAGAAGGATAAAGGCAGGCACTCCTTTTGGTGTTGCCCTACCCATCCTTAATGCTACGCTAAGCAACTGCTACACACAAAGACAGGGGGAATGCCCTATCCATCTTGGAATTCCCCTCACCCCTCCACGTGAGCTTTTGGAGAGGGAGCTCCTATACAAGATAGAATTGAAAACACCTGCTGATCATTTAGTAACATCCTACACCTAAGAGCTCTCCTCTGGATGGGGCCAATAAAAGAAAACAACCTGCGTGAGGCAGGGAGTAAGGGAATGAGTTGGTCTGTCTGTCTCTGGAGACAAACTCATTCCATTTTATAATAAAGAGCTGCTTATGTGAAATTGTTCCGGTGGTCATTTTGTTGTATTGGCCCCTGCTGGTGATTTTTCCACCCTATAGAGCCAGAGAACCAGGATAATAGAATGAGGAGGCTGGACTTGACATTGTCGTGTGTCTGGTTGTACTTCAGCCAAGAGCACATCAAGAACTGAAAGTAGACTGCCACCCTGACCAACCCAAAATGAGAAAGTAGAGACTTGGATGTATGCAGGAAGTCAAACGGATCTTCCTGAAAGGGCAAAGAGGGAGGCCTAGAATTGTCAACAAGGAATATTATACAATGTGATAAGGACTGGAATAAATAACCTCTAATATCCTATTCCCAAAGAATAGATATCTATCCATTTATAAATTTTGTTTATTATTGAAAATTTTTCATTTGCTACACAGATCTGCATACAACTTTATCCAGAATGACCTAACTTAACTATACTATCCCTAAACTAGCTAATGTTTATTGGGAATTTACTGTGTGCCAGGTAGATGTAGCTTGCTATTCGGATTATTTAATTTAATCATATCAGTTGGATAATATGACTATAATCAGTCATCCCATTTTACAAATTGAATAAAACCAAGGTTCAGTTTTGATATGTAATTTGACTAAGGTCACACAACCGGTAAGTGTTGCAACCGGATGTTAAACGAAAGCAATTTGGTTCCAAAGTTTGTGTTTCAAGCTGTGTTAGTCATGCTTCCCCTACTGGTAATATTTATTTGTGTAATTAAGAAATGCTTATTGTATTCCTATTTGATAAATGTACCAGGCCCTGTTCTATGTTTGGGGGATTCAGCAAGGAACAAAGCAAATCCATGCCTTCCTGAGTTTTTCTAGCGGGAGAATCAGCTAAATAAAATAAAATAAACATTATAGGTTATTAGGAAAAGATAAATGACATGGATAAGATGAAACACTTGTATGTGTAATTCAATTTAAAATCACAAGGTGACATTTAAGCAAAACCTTGGAAGAGAGGAGGAAATACTTGCTAAAGAAATCAGGAAAAAGAATGGTGGGGCTGACAGTGCGGCTGCTGCAAAGGTTTGAGGAGGTGGATGCCTGCCTGATGAATGAGACAGTAAGGAGCCAGAATGCCTACTGACCTGGGAGGCAAACTGTAGGTGAGGTGATGAGAGACAGAATGCCTTTCTTATGGGACTTTCTATATGGGCATTTGTAAGAACTTTCACTTTAACTCTGGGCAACATAAAGCCAGGGTAGAGTTTTAAGTGGAGGGTTACACATCTGGCTTAGTTTTAAAATGATCACTCTGGCTGCTCCATGGAGAGGAAATGAGGAGGCAATTGTACCAATTTTGGTGACAGGATGGTGTCCTGAACCACGGCGATAGCTGTGTATATGCTCTATGTATCTGAACGTATTTTGAAGATCAAGCTTGGAGACTGGGCGTGGTGGCTTATGCCTGTAATCCTAGCACTTGGGAGGCCGAGGTGGGTGGATTGCCTGAGCTCACAGGTTCAAGACTAGCTTGAGTCAGAGCGAGACTCCGTGTCTAAAAACAGGCAGGTGTTGTGGCAGGTGCCTGTAGTCCTAGCTACTTGGGAGGCTGAGGCAAGAAAATTGCTTGAGCCCAAAAGTTTGAGGTTCCTGTGAGCTATGACGCCATGGCACTGTACTGAGGGTAATAAAGGGAGACCCTGTCTCAAAAAAAAAAAAAAAAAGATAGAGCTTGGATGTAAAGTTTACACAAAAGAGAAGAATCGAGGGTAACTCTGAGATTTTTTTGCCTGAGCGAAAGGCAAAAAATGGGACAGAAATGGGAAAAGCTGTGGGTATAACTGGTTTGGAAGATTGTAAGTTCAGTTAGGGACAGATAAATCTGAGATCTCATGACTTCCAAGGGGAGATTATTTTAAACATTTTCAAGTCACTTAGGCATAATACATTTGATCTTTTAAACTTTAACTTTAAAATTTGCTGGCCCTTCCTAAGAATATTTCCATCTCAGAAAAATCAGTAAGGAAGAACAGTTAGAAAACAAATTGTTATTCTTACGTAGATTAAATAGATTCTAATCCACCTTTTCTTAATTGACCAGGCAGTAATATAGTTTAAGTACTTACTGAGAGAAGCATTGTAGCATAATGGTTTGATGTATTGATGCTAGAACTAGTTTGCCTGGATTTAAATCCTTTTTGTGCTACTTATTTGCTCTGTGATTTTGGGTGAATTATCTTCACTTCTCTGTGCCTCATTCTGTCATCAACATCATGATGAAAATAATACCTACCTAAAAGGGATTAGTTTATATTTGTAATGTGTCTGGAGCAGTGTCTGATATACAGCGCTAAGAAGGTGGTACAATTTGTTTTTCAGATAATCTGCTAAAAGCCTGTTTTGTACTCATAAGGTCCTACCCAAACTATATCAGCCCTTTAAAAAAGGTTATATGTTAGAAGGGTACAGGTGAAACGTACTGAATGCAGAATATAAAGGTCTTTACACAATAACCAAGAAAATGCCATGAAGGCTATGTTAACCAGTTTGATGAAAATATTTTAGATTGTATATGAAACCAACACACTGTACCCCATGATTGCATTAATGTACAGAGCTATGATTTAATAAAATTAAAAAAAATAAGGTTATATGTTTCACATAAAGCCATGCTTCTGTAAAGACATGATGATGAAAAGTGTAACTCCCCAAATTGAGTTATATAAGCTCAGCTCTATGAAAGCTATTATGTTTCTGGTCTGCTTGCTTCTAGGTCTTAGAGCTTAACTATTATTATTTTACAGTAGCCTTTTTATTTTACACCGATTATGCCATGAATTTATAGGGAAGGGGTTCCAGCAGCTCAGGCTCCTTTCCACTGGTTCTCACAAAGTGAGCTTCTCAGGGTGAAGCAGGCTAGCCCTTCGGTTGATTCCAGGTAACTTTCTCTTTGGCTTCCTTCTTTTTCTGATCATTTTCCTTCATGAGTTTCAGGAAGGTATCTCGACTCTTAGATGATTAATATGCTCAATATAAACATTAACCCTCTTGACAAGAATCTTGCCCTTAACTTGTTTACGACAATGCCAACAGCATGCTGGGTTAACACTGTAGACTGTTCCAGTTTTGCCATGGCAACATTTGTGTGTGTGTGTGTGTGTGTGTGTGGCATGCCTTTTTGAATAGTACCCATTCCCTTGATGTCTACAATATCACCTTTCCCGTAGGTTCACCTGGATCTACAGGAACAATTCCACGTTTTCTAAAGGGCTTGGAGAATACGTGTCAGGTGCCTCTCCTCTTCCTATCTGTGTTTGTCATTTTGGTGAATTACTAGATGATGGCATCTCCAGCTGAAAGGCCTTAGCTAAAATTATTAACTTGTTTAAGAATTCTTAAAATTTAGATCTTGTAAAAGCAATTGACAATGGGTGTTCAGTTTCTGAGTGCAGTTGCTCACTGCTGCTTGAAGTAACAGTGCTTAGCAACCTGCTTTCCGAGGAGCTTTCACCTTTCCATATGTTCTGCGAATAGCCTGTAAAACATACTGTGGAGAAATGATTTCTTTTTGTTTGGTGCTGAATCTTTATTTTCTCTGTGTCTCCTGCTTAGTTGTCTCACTATTCTGCATCTGGCATGTTTGATAAGAGGGTTTTAAGGTGAAGATTGTTTTGACATGACAGTCTCCACTTTGATTCCAAACCTGAAAGTAGACACCATGTTGCATAGGTGTGCCTTGAGTCTGTGTAGGCTGAGGGGGACGGACCCTACCCCTTATCTCCAGGAAAGGAGACCATGACATAAACCTGGCCAGTTGGGGATTTTCTTGGAGCTTTTGCTAGAACCACTGGGAAAGTGGAATTCCCTTTGTGGGGATTTCTAACTTTAGAGATAACGGGGTCATCCTTCCACCACACAAAGCTTGTTGGGAAATGAAGGTAGAATAAAGGAAAGCAAGTGTAAGATACAAAGAAAAATGGGTTTCTAATTTTATTTTTCTAACTACTTCATCCATTTTTGAAGTTGTTACATGATCCTTTTCTCCGTCCTTTTTAAATCAGTCCTCCATAAATGATAAAAACTAAATTACTGATCTATGGCTTATTCTGCATAAACTTCCATAAAGCTTTCAAGTGCTTCTCCAGGTGTGATGACCAAGCTTTTACTATTTAAGCATTTTAATGATCTGTTATTATGTAGCCCACCGATACACACATTTATAGAACATAAAACAAATCAATGAATTAACATGTAAAACTTAAAAATATGTCCTATTATGTGGCCATAATTGAATTTGAATATAATTTTCAAATTATACTTTGGAAATTATAATTGGCAGTTTCAGAATAAGCCATCTAGTCAAAAGAGCAAATTTGTAATTAAATGATTGCAGAAGAAAACATTACTTATATCCAGCAATGACATTCACTATCTCCTTAACAAATACCTTCACCTCAGAAAACACCAAGTTACAGGCCCACGGTCCCTTTTTCTGAATTCCCTGAAGACAGATTTTTAAAGCCCTAATTCTTCAGCTCCTCTGAGCTCCCTGATTTTGGTCTGGCTCTTTGGGTCTCTACTGTATTGAAGGCTTTCCTCCAGTGTTTGTTGAGGCTTGTCCGTCCATATTTCAATGTGAAGCACGAGAAAGCTAATGAAAGCTTAGTTCACCACAGCTGTCCTAGACACATCCACTTGGAGGACTTTTATTACTGACTGAATGGACTTTTTCTTTAGGCCCCCAAATACCCAGTGCTATGTGACTTTTCTCCTGGGAGAGATGCCTCTCATTGACTGTTGGCAGGAGGGGGCCTCTCTGACAGTATTCTGGACACAGGTTGGGGAAGAAGCCTACAGGTGTCATGGTTCAGTATGACTGGGGAGTTGGAGGGTGGCCTAACCGCTCTTTACACAAAATTTTCCACCAATTATGTTTGCACATTCTTTTGTGCGATACAATACACGTAACACAAAATTTACCATTTTACTAATTTTTAAGTGTACAATTCGGTGTATATTTGCAATGTTGTGCAACCATCACCACTATCCATTTCCAGAACTTTTCATCAGCTGAAAACAGAAACTCTGTGCCCATTAAATAACTACACCCCCTTTCCTACTTCCCTCCAGCTCCTGGTAACTGCTATTGTATTTCATGTCTCTATAAATTAATATTGCCTCTTTCAGGTGCCTCATGTAAGTGGAATCATACCATCCTTTTGTGTTGTTTTAACCTTTTTATTTTTCAAATATTTCAAATTAAGTAAACAGTCAACAGCTCTAAGTGGCAACATAGCAGTAGAAACTTAAGTACGTTTGTCAGAGTATACGCGAAGCCACCATGGGTTACTACTTTAGTAGTAAGCTTTCCCCACCCATGTTCATATATATATCCTATGTAGCAAATGCTTTACCCTTGATATTATATACGTATACAGAATATTTTCTTCTTTTTTTTTTTAGAGACAGAGTCTTACTTTTATTGCCCTCAGTAGAGTGCTGTGGAGTCACAGCTCGCAGCAACCTCCAACCAGAATGTTTTTTCATACAATTAAAAATTCTTTGAAACATATTAATGATTATCAATAATCTATCATTTTGAATATATCATGCTTAGTTTGCTGTTTTGAATTTGAAATTATATGTATCTTTGTACACAAATTCCTGCTTTTCTGATTAGAATAAAATAAAATGTAATTTCTGGTTTGCCTTTTTGATACTTATTGTTAAATAATCCTTCAGAAATGAGCCAATTTACAAGTACTCTTCTGTCAACTTCATCAACATCAAAGTATGTTATTTTTCCTAAATAGGTAAAAAATATTGTATCACTTGTAATAGATAAAAATATTTTATTTACAATTTTATTTTACATCCTATTCCTCCTTTTTTCCATGCTTTCAATTTTTTACGATATCTGACAAATTAGTGGGTAAACGGAAAGTCAAGTTTTGTTTTGTATTCAGTGATTCTTGCTGGTTTGTTAAGATCTGGAAGGTTCCTTGCTGGTGAATGGTTAACACTGGTGTTGTCTTTATAGTTTTCAAAGTGGAAATACTTTTTATTGATTTTGGTAATTAAAAAAATAATAAATGAATGTTCTTTTATTTTACAAAGCATTTGAACAGTATAAAATATACAAAGTAAAAAATTAAAGCCTTCATAATCCTATTCTCATATAAACACTTGCAGACAGCATAGGAAGATTTAGTCATACATGCA
>CAUYON010029990.1:0-15631 GCA_963573935.1 Arctocebus calabarensis
GTCCTGCATATTACTTTTAAATCTGCCACTTTGCTGAATTCATTTATTAGATCTATCATTTGTTTTTGGTGGGATTTTTAGGATTTTCTATTCATAAGATCATATTATATGTACACAGGAACAATTTAACTTCTTCCTTTCCAATTCACATGCCTTTTCTTTTCTTTTCTTGCCTGTTTGCTCTGGCTAGGGATATCAGTATCATGTTGAATAGGAGTGGCAAGAGTAGGCATCTTTGTTGTCTTCCTTACCTTAGAAGAAAAGCTTTTAACTTTTCCCTGTTCAGTATGATGCTAAGTGAGTTTGTCAGATATGGCCTTTACTGAATTGATATACATTCTCTTTACAATGAATTTGGTGCCGGCCCCATATATCAAGGGTGGCAGGTTCGAACCCGACCTGGATCAAACTGCAACAACAAAAAAATAGCCAGGCGTTGTGGCAGGCACTTGTAGCCCCAGCTACTAGAGAGACTGAGGCAAGAGAATCACCTAAGCCCAAGAGCTAAAGGTTGCTGTGAGCTGTAATGTCATGGCACTCTACCAAAGGCAACAAAGTAAGACGCTGTCTTTTAAAAAAAAAAAAGAGAGTTTTATCATAAAGGATGCTGACCCTTGTCAAAACCTTTTGTTTTGTTGATGTAATGAACCACACTTACATTGAACCATCCTTGCATCCCTGGGAAGAATCCCACCTGATCATGGTGGATAATATTTTCAATGTGCTGTTGAATTCAATTTGTTAGTATTTTGTTAAGGAATTTTGCATCTATATTCATTAGAGATATTGGTCTGTAGTTTTCTTTTTTTGTTGTTGTATATTGTTCTGGTTTTGGTATATCACATAATGCTGGCTTTACAAAATGAGTTTGGAAGTTCTTACTTTTTTTTTTTTTAATAGTTGAGAACAATGAGTATTAGTTCTTCTTCAGATGTCTTGTCAAAATTCAGAAATGAAACCATCAGGTCCTGGATTTTCTTTGATAGAAAACATTTTATTGTGGATTCAATTTTCTCATTCATTATTGATCTGTTCAGATTTTATATTTTTTCATGATTCAATTTGGGTAGGTTGTAAGTGTCTAGGAATATATCCATTTTTTCTAGATCATCAAGTTTGTTGGCCTATAATTGTTCATAATAGTGTCTTATGATCCTTTGTCATTTCCTGGTATCAGTTGTAATGTCTCCTTTTTCATCTCTAATTATATTTATCTGTGTCTTCTTTTTCTTAGTTTAACTAAAGGCTTGTCAATTATGTTTATCTTTTTTAAAAAGCAACTCTTCATTTCATTTGTATTGTTTTTTCTTTTGTCATTTGAGGCAGAGTCTCACTCTCTCACCTGGACTAGAGTGCCATAGCCTCAGTCTCCTCATGGCAACCTCAAACTCCAGGGCCCAAACTATCCTCCTGCCTCAGCCTCCCAAGTAACACTGGACTACAGGCACCTGCCATCATAGCCAGCTGATTTTTCTGTTTTTAGTAGAGACAGGTGTAGCAACCTGTGTAATAGGATATGTAGCAGCTTATGCAACAACATATGTCATGATCTATGTAACAACCTGTTACAAGATGTGTAGGAACCGGGACAGCAGGCTTACAGAGACAAAGTGGCAGTTTTATGAAACACAAAGCAATCACTAGACCTTAACTAACAGAGGTAGGCAGTTGGAAATTGATCAGCTGTGGAATTCCAATGTAGGGGTTAGGCTCAGGGGAGGGGAGCTTGTTCTCACTAAATAGCAGCTGCAGAGGTTGCTTGGGACCTTTTCCATGGCACTGATGTGAAGGCCCACCTCCTGCAAGCTTTGAGCTTACAATCCATTGTCCAGCCTCCTTCCTTGGTGATAGCACCAGCAGACAGGGCCTCGCTTTCCTCTTGCTTGTCCTGAACTCCTAAGCTCAAGCAATCCTCCCTACTCAGCCTTCCAGAAATCTAAGATCACAGGCATGAGCCACCATGCCTGGCCTTTTATATTGTTATTCTAATCTCTTTTTCCTTTATTTCTGCTCTAGTCTGTATTATTTTCCTCCTTCTACCAATCTTGGGTTGAATTTGTTCCTGTTTTTCTCGTTCCTTTAGGTGCAGTGTTGTTTATGCGAAAGCTTTCTTCTTTTTATGTAGGTACCATCTTTGGCCAAGGGGAGTCCCTTTAGGGACTGTGTCCTTCATATGAAGCTCCATTGTTCTTTGGTAGCTTTGTTTCTGATTCATTTCCAGTCCAAGATCTAGGATGAACTCATTTCTCCAGGCAGCTCTGATTCCTTTAATGGGAAGTAGGGTTTAGAGACCAAAATCTGGGGCTAGAGGTGCTCACTGCCACTGGATTCCCCTAGTTTCTCTAGAACTTTACAAAATAACAGGCCAACTAAAAACATTTCAAAAGCAGTGAGATTATAAGTGATTTTTAATTTTTGTTAAAACCTCAACAACTAAAAGTAAAGATTTTTAGACTCCAAGGTCCTTAAAGGGAAGAGTCTTGTCATTACCCATGATCATATTAATTCAACACTTACTGTATACCAAATATTGCACTACATTTCTCAGAATATAAAATCTTTTTTTTTCTTTCGAGACAGTGTCACATGTCACTTCTGACACCACATGTCAGGGCCCAGGACTGGCCAGGTCTCGGGCCTGGCTTCACTAGGTTCTGGACACAGACCGCTAAGTTACCTTGCTCAGGTACAGTTTCTCTTGGGTGCCTGAGGGCTATCTACTTTAGTTGGAGAGAGAGAGAGAATGAGTCTTAGAGAGACTAAAGTTTTCTTAGAAAGACAGATCTTAGTCTTTAGCAGAGTTTAGCGAACTGGCGTTCTGCAGGCAGGAGAGGAGACAGAGTAGGCGGTCCGTGATAGAATGCGCATGCTCCCAACTGCCCGCTCCTCCAGCCTAATAGAAGGCTGATCTCGTGCCTCTCAACACCACAGGTGCAGAGAATGCCAATTCACCACTGCTCTCATCTCGCGAGAGCTCTCATGCTTGTTAGGAGAGTTAAATCCCTCTCCATGCCCTTTCCACCAAGGTGTTCCATTATTGAGCTATACAGGTATTGCTTATAACTCTCACTCCTCCTAGCCAGAGGCTATATGGGCTGCTACAATAAATGAAGGGACTATTGACAAAGGAGTGAGCTTGGTAGGGAAAAACAAGAGATTAGTGTAACCTAGCTACTAATAACAGCAAAGCACCCTTCCCACCCCTGGCCCTGAAGGGAGTCAAGGAGAAGGAAAAGAAAAAGAAGAGATGAGGAAGAGAAAGAGGAGAGGGAGAAAAATGGAAAAGGAGAGAGAGAGACAGAGAACACTGTGTGACAAGAACTGACTAAAAGGAGATGTAACTTGGTTAGAGGAGCGCAGTCAGCTATGCTTCACCTCACGGCTAGCATAAACATGCTGACCTCACTCTTTTCCTCCTCTGATCTGCTAGTGGTTTCCATTCTGCAAACACAAATGAACAGCAAAGGAGTTTTGTTTTGTTTTTTTTTTGAGATGTGAAGACTCACTATGTCACTCTTGGTAGAGTGCTGTGACATCATAGCTCACAGCAACCTTCAACTCGTGGACTTAAGCATTTCTCTTGCCTCAGCCTCCCAAGTAGCTGGGACTACAGGTGCTCGCCACAATGCCTGGATATTTTTTGGTTGCAGTGGTCATTGTTGTTTAGCTGGCCCAGGTAAGGCTCAAACCCACCCCCTTTTTTGGTGTATGTGGCCTATGCCCTACTCACTGAGCTACAAGCCAAGAAAGCCAAATAGTCTTAAAGACATTTTGTAATAATACCAAAGGGGGGTTGTCTAGGAAATACAGATCAACAGAGAAGGTGAACACAAGAAGAACACTAAAATAATTACTATTGTCCTGAAAATGACAGTTGTTCTATTAATACTTCTAGTAAAGAAAAAAATGGTGAGAAAACAGAAGAGGATAGACAAGGAGGAGAACCAATTTGGACAGGGATGAGTACACATGAAAGATTATCTCATATTGTCAGACACATATAGCAAGGCTGATACCATAGGAGGTTAGAAAGTAGATGAGCTGTGACACAGAACAATTGGTGTACCAGACTTTTGTGGACAAACAAGAATGAGGGTCATCTGATATCATTGCCTCAGTTGAAAATTTTATGCAGCTGAGTCTCTGGACACCACCTTTTTCTCATCATCTCAGGCTATATTTCACCTTGCTGGCAACAAAGTCCTCTAAGAATCCAATCTCATGGGGGCTTTCACAACATGATAGAAGAAATGTTATGACCTAAGATTGTCTAAGACCTGATTAAATTTTTATGTGTCCATGGTTGTAAAATAACATCCTTTTCCTCAGTGGGTTTTTCATAAATGCACACCTATGTCGCCAGAGAAATAGGGTAAAAATATACAATTGAATCACTTTCAAGGTGTTACTGGTTACTGGAGAGAGAAAAGTAAAAGCACATATTTGTTTTCTGTTTTGTGTTATCTTCACATGTGAAAGTCATAACATTATTGTCTCCATTTCTTCCTGAAGATCTTGGCCTAAATTGATCTCTCACCAAATTCCTAAGACACTTTTTACACAGAGCGTTATCTCTGGCAATTAATCCCTCTCTGGCTTCTGTTACTGTCTTTAGCCTTGTTACTTTTTGTATCTTCCTGTCCTCCCATAAGTGACATGTATGTTTACAGATGTCTGTTAAAGTGAGGGCAAAATGAGGCAAGCAGTCCACCTAGGACTAGACTGAAGAAAACAAAACCAGCATGTGGATCAAGATTCACTAAAGGAAATTAGCTCCTAGAATTTTCAAAATTAATCAATTCTAGTGTGTTGATAAATTCAATTTTGCTTAAACCATTTGCAAATTTTTGTCCTTTGCAGCTGAAAAGATATAAGCAATTAAATGCATATATGCTTGAAGTTCAAAATGAAAATGGATTCCTGATTTACTAATGCCCTTACATTTTCTGTGTTTATTCATTTATTCGACACATTTATTTGAAGGCAGTCCACCTAGTCCTACTGGTGGACTCACCACCTGTCCACTGGTGCAATATTTATTTGTTAATTTCGATTGACATGTATCCTTATAATTTCTGCAAGGATCAGTGACTTCATTCTCTTGCTGTGTGCATAAACAACTTGAGTCCTATGCCACAGTGTCAGCTCTAAAGTTTATACAATATTTACTATAGCTTTTCAAAGATAAGAATCTCATGGAGGAAAACAAGATTGTACGTATATATAAACTGTGACCTTGAATCATTGCTTTAGGGAACTTTATAAGTTTTCAACTTATCTAACATTTTTCTATCTCTTGATCATGAAATTATTGAAAATTTTGATGGAAGGCCTCAGATCTTTTATTAATGAAACATTTGTGTTAATCAGAGTAGAAATATAGAATAGGGGTTATCAAAAGGTCTGGCCCAGCATACAGACACTATTGCCCAACATGGCATGTGGGAAGAAATGAAGGGTGGAGAAAGCCTGGTTATGTCACCCTGCTTATCACCAAGGCTTTACCCGAATATGATAATTACTTGGATATTTCTACTCATTTCAAAAAGACAGAACCTTCTAAGCTACATGAAAGGATGCTCAAGACAGCCTGGAATACCTTTCCTGTGCTACCCCCACTTCCTATCTAGTTAGTCATCTGTGGAACAGTGGATAGAAAATGGACTGAGGTCATATCCTAGGTTCACGTTCCCACTTCTGCCATTTATTTGCTGAACTGGTTTGGGTAAATCACTTCATCTCTTTGAATCTCAGTTTTTTATTTATAGAATGAAGTTATAGTATAAAGATTCAATAAGACAGTGGTGGTTAAAAGTTTAAAATCTAAAACTCAGAAATAATATAGTTAAGCATACTATATTAATTTATTTGCTATAAATTAAATAAATTTAAGCACTAATAAAATTAAATCTGACCATAGAATCCCCTTTTAGAAGGTTGGCAGGAAATTTAGTTTAAACATGAAGTCACTGGTTATTCCTTATCTGAATATTTGTTTGTATTTTCTATTATGGAAACTTGTACCCTATTGTATAAGTTTAATTTAAATGCCTACTTGAAACAAATTTCTTCAGGAACATGATTTTCAAAAATAGCATAGATCAGACTCATAGTTAAAGGAAGATAAAAGAGACAAGCTATATGCTTTTCTGGTTAAAAGAATTGAGAGTTGGATTATATAATAAAAATGAAGAAATTTAGGTAAATGAATAGCTTCAATCAGAATAACTTAAGACAATTTTTATCTCCAATAACTGTTAGGCTATCTATCTGATACTGCCTTACTTTTTCAGAGTGTTGAGGGTATAAAAGTTAAGAGCTAAAAGGAAAGCAGATATTCTTATTTTGTCCATTATAATTGAGGTACTGTTTTTCCCAGATTATAAATCTTTATTGCCTCATAATTATAAAGTTATGGAGGAAGGAATAGTAAAGAAACAGACACATTAATATTTGGAATTATAATGCAAGTATATTTAAATTACATCATGATTGTAGTCGAAGTAATTTTTATCATTTTACTAAGAGTGAAGTTGTACTTCATGTGCACATTAATTTGATATCTATTTACTTGTTTTCTATAGTGGCTAATACACTGAGCATGTAATGCAAAATAGATTCCCACCCTAGGAGCTTAGTCTATATTGGGGTATGGAAGGCAAAAAAAAAAAAAAAAAATCAGGTAAAATGGGCAAGTTGAAGAGAATAACATAGTCCTATAAAGAGTCTGGACAGTTTGGAATGAGAGCGCTGCTAAAGGCAGGAAGGAATAGGAATCACAAGTAAATGAATAAATGGATTAACCATAAATTGGAAGAGAAAGGTCATTAAATAACCAGACATATTTTCTATAAGCATTCAGTACTTTTGTCAGAAACTGGTTAATGGAACATTGAATTTTCATGTACTGAAAACTTCAATAGATATTTTTTTAACAATTTTTAGTATTTTGCTATTATTCTGCTTCAAGATTTTTTTCTAAAGTATTTTCCCCTATTTTCTAATTTTTTTATTCTGGCAAAACACATAATGTGCAATTTACTATCTTCACCATTTTGAAGTGTTAAGCATGCTAGTAGTGCTAAGTGCGTCCCTGCAGTAGGGCAATCATCACATTTCCAGGGACTTTGGTTACTAATTCAATCGCTTCGCTAATAGTTGATCTATTCAGATTTTTTATTTCTTCTTGAGCCAGTTTCAGTGATGTTTACTTTTCTGGGATTTGCCAATTACATCTAAGTTATCTAGTTTGTTGGCATATAATTATTTATCTCATGATCTTTTTCATTTCTGCAAATTCAGAGTGACATTCCCTCTTCCGCTGTACTACACAGACATACAGAGCTAAATGCAGTAATATTTCCTTCAGTTTCCCAGCATTAGGGAAGAGTCCACTAAGACATTGAAAGTTCATGCTTGTTGAATGTATACTAAATCCCTGAGACAGGGTTGCATTTCTTCCTCACTTGCTTTTACTATTATTAACATTTTCTATTACTAATTTTTTGTTGTTGTTGTTCTGTCACACTGTGTTGCTTACAGTTCAATTTGCTGCAACAAACAACAAAATGAATAAACTAGTCTGTTGTGTTTAGACAAAACTGGCTTTTTAAAAAGTGTTCAGCTATTTGGAATCCAACATTGATGGGTGGGAAATAGGGAGCTGACCCCCACTGCTGGCTCCAAGACCACACCACTCCCAGCACAGTCCATGCCAAGGGAATGGATCTCCCTTGTCCTACTGTCCAGCACTGGACAAGGAGGGACCCATTCCTGAGATCTCTGCTACAGCTACCACAGAAAAGCCAAAATGTTTTTGTGATGGACTTTATCAGCAGAATTCAGATTTCTTTTTTATTACCCACCCTGATTTTATTCCTTTTGAGGTGATATGGCTGGAACACACTCAGATTTCCTAACTTTTTAATTATAATTTATTTTAGTCATCATAACTCAAGCCACTTAGAATTGTAAACAAAACTTTGAGAGCAATTTTCTCCTTAGATGGAAACATCTGTCTCCAAGGAATTTAAATATGTTCCTTGTTTGTTTCAGCTTTTATATTTTTAGAGACTTTCTATTATACACTTCTCTATATAACTCATGTTTATATTATATAACTGCTAGTATTTGCATATTTTGTTCCTTGACTTAAAGCTTACTTGAGCTCTCTCTCGATACCATTGCTACATATTTCTGAGATAAAAAGTATTTATATTTTTCAAGTGTTTGAAAGAGTACCTACATTTAAAATCTTTATGACTATGTTGATGGCATACTGGAGAAACAAATATTTGTTTGAGACAAAAGGAAAAGAAATTTTGTGACATGGGGAAAAAACAGTAATCTTTACTTAGATTAGTGGTAAAAATAGTAGATTCAGAATCCTAATTAAAGAGTCATTTTTAACAACTGTGCATTTTTCTCATTTGACTTAAATTCATTTGTATTATGGTGCAAATCTCTTAGATTTGAAAACAATACTCTGTGTCAAGATACCCAGAACACAATTGTATAAAATCTTTTTCTTGCTTTCTTCATTTTACTTGAATTTGTACTCTGCGTTCATTGCCCATTTCTTCCTAGAATATTTCTTATCTCTAGCTTAATCTACCTAATTATATCCCATGTTTATTTGAATAAAATCTCTTGGAAGTTTTTTTTTTTTTTTTTTTTTTTTTGTGGAGACAGAGTCTCACTCTATCGCACTCGGTGGAGTGCCGTGCAGTCACAGCTCACAGCAACCTCCAGCTCTTGGGCTCAAGCGATTCTCTTGCCTCAGCCTCCCAAGTAGCTGGGACTATAGGCGCCCGCCACAGCGCCCGGCTAATTTTTGATGCAGTTCGGGCTGGGGCTGGGTTTGAACCTGCAGCCCTCGGTATATGGGGTCATTTGGCTTCTTTAGTGTAGCGCAGTGTTTGCTGACTTTCGTAGTCATAAAAACTATGCGCAGGGTTAAATCCTGAACCTGTACTTGGCGTGATGGAAAGGGGTTTTTCCAAACTGCCCTCTCGGTCTTGGAGGATGGACACGATGTGAGTGAAATTGTTCCTGGGGATGAGAGCCTGGCGCAGAGCAGGGCTGCATTCAGTGTGTCTGCCCTCAGTCTGACCTTGACACTGCAAGTCGCCTTTCCACCTCTGAGAAACGAAAGGCCACCTAGCTTATGTCATTGGTCACAAGAGACCAGGTACAGGCTGGAGTTGGATATTGCGAACCCATTACTATTATTGCAAAAGAGCTAAAAATACTCCCCCAGTAAGCACCACTTTTATTTATTTATTTATTTATTTTGAGACAGTCACTGTCGCCCTCAGTTGAGTGCGGTGGCGTCACAGCTCACAGCAACCTCAGACTCTTGGACTCAAGCGATTCTCTTGCCTCAGCATCCCTAGTAGGTGGGACTACAGTAGCCCCCCCACAATGCCCGGCTAGTTTTTGTTGTTGTTGTTTGTTTAGCAGGCCCAGGCCAGGTTTGAACCCACCAGCGCTGGTGTACATGGCTAGTGCCTTAACCACCAAGCTCAGGACTACTTCTATATGCATACACCTTTGCTCCTTTAAACTGTTATCAAGTATTTTTGTTCTATCTTACAAACGAGGGGAAGCCAGCTTGCACCTGTAGCTAAGCCGCTAGGGCGCTGGCCACATACACCACGGCTGGCGGGTTCAAACCCAGCCCGGGCCTACCAAACAATGACAACTACAACAACAACAAAGTAGCCGGGTGTTGTGGCAGGCGCCTATAGTCCTAAGCCATTCTCTTGCCTCAGTACTTGGGAGGCTGAGTCAAGAGAATGGCTTAAGCCCAAGAGTTTGAGGTTGCTGTGAGCTATGATGCCACGGTACTCTACCAAGGGCAACATAGACTGTCTCAAAAAAAAAAAGAGGGGAAGTGTCAATGAGAGCCTGGAATTTAGTTTATATTTTTTAAATATATAAATGCAGGTTTCCTCTCTCTTCGAAATGTGTGCACATGCGTGCACACACAGACACGCAGTCACGTGTAGACACGCTTTTGCATTCTGCTTCTGAGAACTCACAGATTGTCTCTGGTTTCTGGAACCTAACTGCCTGGGTGGAAATCGGGTTCCAGCGCTTACTTGGGGCGCTGGGCAAATGTAAACTTTCCGTGCCCTAGTTCTTCTGTGAAATGGTGGCCCTGTGAGCCTGCGTACTGACAGTGATTGTAGGGTAAGTGGAGGATGGTAAAGTACTTAGAAAGTTCTTGGCATGTGGTAAACTCTCAGCCAATCTCGCTCTTCTTTTATTATTTCATAAGCACTCTTAACATTATTTTCAATTTTGCAAATTTAATCACATTATGCATTCAATTTTCATCATTCTGTAGCAAATTAGACCTATTGATTAAGAAATACAGTTTTTACCGTGAATAGATATGGCCCCTGAAGTGCATAGTGACCCCTTGCCAGCAGCATATCTGTTGGATAAAATCTGTAGATTCTGTCAGATTTCTGATCGCCACAATAAGTTTATGCAACTTTTGACCTCAAGAAAAAAAGACTAATATGCGTCATTTACCAACATTAAATGTTATTTGGCCACATAACTTTTTGTTTCCCCAGGTTATCTTGATGAAAGAATGTTGTAACTTGAGAAATTCTTCTCTCAGCCAAAAGTTGGCTCCCTTTTTCCATCCTTTTTTAGAATTTATTAATCATTGTTGATATTTGAAATGTTTTTGTAGCTTAGGAGATTATTAGAAAAGGTTATTGACTTATGAACAGATCTTTACCTTGTGGAGCAAAACATAAGGCATCTGTGTATGTTCTGTGCATCTCTCGTGATTCTTGACTCCAACAGGGAAGGTTACTGTTCTAGAGCAGCGATTCCCAACCTGTGGGCTGTGACCCGCAGGAACTGTATTAAAGGTCGCGGCATTAGGAAGGTTGAGAACCAATGTTTTAGAGCAACATAAAAAGCTAAGCTGTAAGTTCTTCATTAAAATTCTTAAAAAAAAAAACCCTTTTTTCAGGCTGCAGAAGATGTCAACGTTACTTTCGAAGACCAACAAAAGATAAACAAATTTGCACGGAATACGAGTAGAATCACAGAGCTGAAGGAAGAAATAGAAGTAAAAAAGGTATTCATGGCATCTTAGTTAAGAAACAAAGTTCTTTATGTTATAGCGACTTAAAACTGAATTCAGTTAACAAGTGATTATATCTTTCTGGACTTTCAGTTGGAGATACATGATTCACTCTTGCTAGTTTAAGTAGAAGGTTGGTTTTCTTTTTTTTCTTTTTTTTGTAGAGACAGAGTCTTACACTATCGCCCTCAGTAGAGTGCTGTGGCGTCACAGCTCACAGCAACCTCCAACTCCTGGGCTTAGACGATTCTCTTGCCTCAGCCTCCCGAGTAGCTGGGACTACAGGCGCCCGCCACAATGCCCGGCTATTTTTGTTTGTTTTCTTGCAGTTGGGCCAGGGCTGGGTGTGAACCCGCCACCCTAGGTACATTGGGCTGGCGCCCTACTCGCTGAGCCACAGCCGCTGCGCAGAAGGTTGTTTTTTAAGGGACGTGAGGTAAGTGACAGAATTGTTGGAAGATTTGGGTCTAGGCTGAGGTTTAGGAACAAGTCCCAGAACCACACTTCTCAGAGAACTTGGCTAGCAGTGGAACTGCTGTTGGCTCCACAAGGAGGAAGCTGTCCCCACGGTCCAAGGGACACTGAGCTGCTGCCGTCTACCTCTATAAATCTGAGGCCTTGTGCCCAGCCGCTTTCCCCATGCAACTCTCCTGAGTTGAAGTCCAGTTCAAGTGCATCTCATTGGTGGGATTGAAGTTATGACTTACGCCCTGTTGGCGTGCCATGTGGCGTTCTGCTCTGCCACGCCAGCAGGAGTTACTTACACTCTGTCCGCGAGCAAGGCTGTGAACTGTAGGCTGGGGTTTGGCTTTGTTTTTGTAGGAAGGCAGAATTCAAGAAGTAGAAAATTGTTAATGTAGAAGAAATTTGGATATCTGCTGTCCACTATAGGGTAATTATATCAATCTGAAAATACACAGAGGACAATGTGTTAGCTTTTAAGTGCTTCTTTATGAAACATCATCTAAAAATGTAAGAAATCGAAGTTTTATTTTAATGTAATAATACCTTTGTGAAAGGAGCCTTTTCAGAGTTGGTGTTCCCAAATTTAAAGTTGGCTTTAACTTCTGTTGGAGAATTTCGAATACCTTTTCATTGCTATTTACTTTCTTATTTATAGAAACAGCTCCAAAATTTAGAAGATGCTTGTGATGACATCCTGCTTGCCGATGAGGACTCTTTAATGATACCGTATCAGATTGGTGATGTTTTCATTAGCCATTCTCAAGAAGAAACACAAGAAATGTTAGAAGAAGCAAAGGTATGTTGAAGTTTAATTCTTAAATTAGAATTTGAATCATCAGAAAGAACATGTAATAATAGACGTAGGGAAGTCCTGGATGCCAGCTAATACTTAATGGTTTGCTGTGTGGTCCCAGGCAAGCTCTGAATGCTTTGCCAGCGGGATTGTATTTAATCCTAACAATGATCTGTCCTTATTCCCTATTTGGAGATGAAGAATAGAGGCTGAAAGAGATTACAGGATTTATTCACAGTGACATACAAATATAGATTGTGGTCTTCTGACTTCAGAACCTTGCTCTAGACTAAAAGTATTCAGAGTATGGTAAAGCAGAAAAGAAGAATCCCCTGTAATCTCAGTACCCAGAGATAACTGTTCACGATGAACACTTTCACGTTTTTTCTTCTATGTTTTCTCCCTCTCCCCCATATAGTTTTGCTCCACACTTAGGGTAGTTAATGTTCTACTAGGAGTCTTTTGTTGTTCTGTTTCTTGTGTATTCGTCCCGCAGATGCTCACTGGGAACTTGGTCTAGAAAACCATTTTTTTACATCTGTTTTATATTCTGTTGATAGACATGGATTTGGCCAGCTGTGCTCTTATTGTTAATATCTGTTTCCAGTATTTTGGTAGAGTAAAACGTTGCACTGAGCATTCTGATGCATTAGTCTTTGTTCACATTTAGAAAATTGTCTCAAGGACACAATAGGAGAAATGTAACTACCCCTGAGAGTATGTGTTGGTTGACAGTATTGCAGACATTGGATACATGGTCTGAAATTCCTGCCCAGTTCACCTGTCCTCCGACTATATGTGAGCAGGGCAGTCACTTTGGTTAAGATGGCACTAAACGTTTCTTACTACGTTTGCTTAATTAACTTGAATGTTACTTAACATGATTGTCTCCCTTCTTAAAATGTCATAAAAGCAAAACTTCCCATGAATTAAACCCATAGTTAGTAAACCTGGGGAAGAACTAATACTTTTACTCGTGGGTCTTTTCATGCACAAACGCCATATGTCTCCCTTTCTTCCTTATGTTGACATTGTTTTCTAAGCCAAATTTTGTGATTTTGTTTTTTAAGCATTCTAAAATACTTACGTTGGAGGTATTTCATAGTTGATGGTTTCTGTGGTTACCGCCCCCCACCCCATGCACATAGATAATGCACGTTTACTTTGCTATTTATTTGTTCACTCATTCCAGAAGTATTTAAGTGCTGACTCTACACCAGGATCTGTCATGCACTAGGGGTTTATGGGACAACACAACAGGCCTGGCTCCTGCATGCATGGGACGTATAGTCTGGGTGGAGAGAAAGAAAATTAAACATGCGAAACGGATGAGTAGAAGGTGCTATGGGGAGTAGAGGTGGCTGTAAGAACATATGGCAGGGGAGTCTGTGCCAGTCTAGACATCAAGGATCGGGGACTGACTCCTTCGGAAAGTGCTGGGACGAGTGAAGAGTAAATAGGTATCAGCCAGAGGGAGATGCAGGTGTTCTAGTTGGAAGCAGCACGTAGGAACGGTCAGAGAACCATCACCGTGCAAAAATAGAATGGAAAGTTTTCTTTGCCGGAGATTTGGGAGTATCTAAAATTGTGGCCAGATCTTGGAGATCTCTGTCAACTGAGTTAAATAAACTGTGCTTAGCAAGGGTCAGAAGACTTTCTGTGAAAGGCCGGAAGGTAAACTTACTAGGTTTTATGGACCACCTTTCTCTACTGCAGCTCCCTTGAAAGCAAGATGTGTGAAGGAGTTTGCCTGGGTCCTTTCCAGCATAACAGGCCTCAGGGCCTATGTGGTTTGCCCGCTTCTAGAGCAAAGAATAGCTTTTCAGGGCTTTTAAGAAAAAAAGTTATGTCATTGGACTTGTGATTTAAAAATAATTTTCTAGTGTCTTATTTTACTTATTAGGTTTTCTAGGTATAGAATTTTTCCTTTTTGTTACCTATTTATTTCTATTTTCTGTTTTATAACAGTGATTCTCAAATTTTGGGCATGTACAAAATCAGAAGCACCCACAAGTATTTTTAAAATTAGAGAATTTCTAATTCTGAAGGCCTGGTATAGTGCCAGGGTCACTGCTGTCACAGGTTCCCAGGGGACTTTGCCAGATCCTATCTGGGAGCCACACTTTGAGAACCATTGACCAGATTTCTAAAAGAATGATGTTGCTAATCTAGGGTATTCTTTTGTTCCTAATGTTAGTAGATGTGCCATTTGTATGATTTCATATTTTCTTAGTCATATTTAGAAAAAGCTTGTTTTGATCCTAGCTAGCAAGAACTTCTGACTTTTTTTAAAAAATAAAACATATATGTTAAAATTTTTATTTAATCTATTAGTGAGGAAAGCATTAGGATGCTGGTTTCAGAATTGGACAGGCTAAGTATGTATCTATAGATAAGTAGGTAGGTAGAAAACAATGTTATTTGGAACTACATAATTTTTTAAAATTATAAATTGACAATTTATAATTGTGTAAATTTATGCGATGAAAAGTGATGTTATAATTTATGAATGCAATGTGGAATAATTAAGTCAAAATAGTTAATATATAAGTCACCTCAGATACTTAACTGACATTTCATTGGGCAAATTTCTCTGTCTTATAAGTGAGGTTCTCACCACTGCTCTCTTGCAAAGTATAGCTCCATAGACTTCAAGGTTAGTGAAAATACCTGCCAGATTTGGACCATAGTTATTCTTAATCATTGGTGGTGGTATGAGTTTTTATCATTTCCTCTAGTTTCTTATCTAGTATTGTGGAAAGTTGGAAGAAACTGTTAGAAGCCCGGCAGGCTCTTGGTAAACTGTTGATAGAAGTCTTTGTATTTGGTTCTTTGCTCTATTAGATATGATAATTTAGAAATTAACTTTCTCTTAGCTGTTATATTTTCAGATCAGCAGAAACTGAGAAAACAAACTTGATTTATTCTGTGATAAGTAAATATGGACTATCAATTAAAAAGGCCCACATTCAGCTTTTTGATTTAGATCTAATTAGCAGTGTTATTTAGCTGCCTATTCAAGTTTAGAAAGTTCTTGACCTAAAATTCTTCCCAAATATTTCAGATACAGATGCTCAGAAACCATCCAAGAGTAGAATTAACTTAAACTATTTTTTTTTTCCAGAAAAATTTGCAAGAAGAAATTGATGCCTTAGAATCCAGAGTGGAATCAATTCAGCGGGTGTTAGCAGATTTGAAAGTTCAGTTATATGCAAAATTTGGGAGCAATATAAACCTTGAAGCTGATGAAAGTTAAACGTTTT
>CAUYON010029994.1:0-21826 GCA_963573935.1 Arctocebus calabarensis
ACTGGCCCTAAACAACAAGGACAACTGAAAACAACAACAAAAAAATAGCCAGGCATTGTGGCAGGTACCTATAGTCCCAGCCACTTGGGAGGCTGAGGCAAGAGAATCGCCTAAGCCCAAGAGTTTGAGGTTGCTGTGAGCTGTGAAGCCATGACACTCTACCCAGGGTGACAGCTTGAGACTCTCTCAACAACAACAAAAAAAAAAAAAAAAGAGGAAGAAGAATGAGTTTTCTGAATTTTCTTTTGTATGTGTATGTATTTCTGGAATTGGCTCAGTAATTTAGTAATAAAATATTTTATTATCTTTCAAATTGTTGAAAAATCCCAACACCAAATGTGATCTAACACATTCATGTACTTATTTGTCATCTTTATTTGTTTAGTAACACATTTTTTTCCCATTTACTTTCACTGGTACTTTTCAATCAGTTGTCTATTTCTTATAATTTAATTTTTTAGACTTCTTTAAATATGTTGGGGGAAAGTACATTATCAGTTATGTGGTAATATGATTAGATTTAAAGACACCAAGGACTCTATAAGAATAAACTGAGAGCTGAGAGTCTCCACTGTGAACTGTTTAGAGATAACACAAAATATCTGCAGTGGATGTGCCTGATCAATCACTCATAATAGGCAAAAACCTAAAGAATTTGGTTATACCATTTTAGGAAAAGTAAGAATGGATGGGGGTTCCTAATGCCAGTAGACAAAGTGATACAAGCAAAGGATGAGCTCAAGGATTTGAATTTCAGTGACCAAGAGCCTCTAAATGTACCTTGATGGAAGGATATTTCTCCAGCAGCCCAAGGATCAAAATTGTCGAAAATTAAGCAAAAGAACTCTTATGTCTGATTGAATTAATCTTGAGTTGCAATTCTTGAAAGGAGTTAAAGTGATGGCAATGATAGTGAAAAAGTGACATCCTATGAATTGGGTTGAGGATATATGGGAAAACTCTAAAAAAAGCTAGGGATTTTGAGCAGCTAAAATCTGATGAGTCTTCCTTGCTAGTGAATGACCACCCTCCGACTGATGCGTCATTGCTAACCGCATTCCTAGTTACTAAAATTTCTAACAGGATTCTCCAGAAAAACATCACAAATAAGACATACAGAGGGTGCCAAAAAATTGTATACATATTTTAAGAGAAGGTATCTATCTACTACTTTTCAAAATTGAATGGTAGGTACTGCTACTGTTCAAGAGTCTCTAGACATGCTCTGCACATCCATCTCACTTTCAGTTTGTGCGCTTTGGGGGAATGATTGATTTTACTTCCAACAAGGTGTCTTTATATGACCAGAGAAATGATAAAACACAAATATAGTCTAGCAATGGGGAGGGAAGAGGAGGGAAAAGAGAAAAGGGAAGAGGAAAGGTGATTGGTGGGAAGAGGGAGGGCAATTGGTAGGATCTCACCTAATGTGCACAACATGAGTGTGCTCAGCATGCCTCATGAATGATGGGTTCAACTACACCTTGAACTTTACCTTAGAATAAACAAAATGTAGCCTAAAATGTGTACCTTCATATTAATTTGAAATATGAAAAAGAAAAGTCAAACTCTTGTGTAAATACCATCAACAGACATACCTGTAAATAATGTTTTTACCAGCTATCTGGACACCACTTAATCCAATCAAGTTGACAGATGAAATTAACCATACGCCATATACACATGGTCTACCTGTAGTCTCTACCTGTTCTATAACCTATATTCTATAGACCAGCATCACATCACTGTGATTATTCCACCTTTGAAATTGGTCTTGGTAGCAATAGCCAGTCCTTCAACATGGATCTTCTTTTTCAAAGTTGTTTTGACTATTCTATATTCCGTAAATAACAAATGAATTTTGAAATCTTTAAATGTTTGTCTATTTCTCAAAAAAATTTTCACTTAGATTTCTTATTGGAATGGATTAATACATATAGACTAGTTTGGGAAGAATTGATATATCAACAATATGAAAACTTTTGGTTATGAACACAATATATCTATAAATTATTTATGTCAATGATTTTCTTTAGAAATACATTGTACTTTTCAGAGTAAAATTCTTTCACATTTTTTGTCAATTTCATATTTTTATGGGAATATCATTCATTTTTAAAATTATAACATCTGATTATACACTGATAATTTATTTAAAAATTGATTTTTATATATTAAATTAATTGTATAAAATTGATGAACTCCTTTTTGTTACTTTTGTTATTGTTGATGCTGTTTTTCATTTTTGAGACAGAGGCTCATTCCGTTACCTTAGGTAGAGTGCTATGTCATCATAGCTCCCAGCAACCTCAAATGGACTCAGGTGATTCTATTGCCTCAGCCTCCTAGGAGCTGGGACTACAGGCGCCTGCCACAACAACCAGCTGTTTTTAGAGATGGGGTTTCACTCTTGCCAGGCTGGTTTCCTGACTCCTGAGCTCAAGTGATCCACCTGACTCAGTCTCCTAGAGTACTAGGATTACGGGCATTAGATACCACACCTAGTCTTTGATATTTTTAACTTTTTTGAAGAGTTCATATTTGTTCTTTTTTTTTTCTTGTATGTGTGTGTGTATGTGAAAAACAATGATATATGACTAAAAATACTTTTACTCTTCCTTCAGCATTTGTATGGCTTGACTCCTTTTTCCTCACTTATTATTATTGCATTACTAGTTATTACCTCCAGTAAAATGATGAATAGAAGTCGTGAGAGAGTATATATGTCATGTTCCTGATATAAGGGAGAGGTAATGCTATCTTTCATCTTTCTAGGCATTGTCACTGGCAATTTTTCACCGATGCTCATTATCATCTTGAAGAATATCTCTACTATTCCTGCTTTGCAGAAGGTTTTTAAAAGAAATAGATATTAAAAAGTATTGGCAAGGATTAATAAAATGGGAATGTTCAAATATTGCTGATGGGAAAGTAGAAGAGTAAAGTCTTTTTAAAACTTTAAATTGATTATTTTCTTAATCAGCTAAAAATAGGCCTATCTTAAAAAAGAAAAATAGTCCTATCTCAAGACCAGAAAATTGGCTTGGCGCCCATAGCTCAGTGGTTAGGGCGCCGGCCACAGACATTGAAACAAACAGGTTCAAACCTGGCCAGGGCCTACTAAATAACAATGATAATTGTTACAAAAAATAATAGCCTGGTGAGGTGGTGGGCACCTGTAGTCCCAGCTACTTGGGATGCTGAGGCAAGAGAATCACTTAAGCCCAAGATTTAGAGGATGCTGTGAACTGTGATGCCAAAGCACTCTACCAAGAGTGACATAGTCAGATTCTGTCTCAAAAAAAAAAAAAAAGAAAAGAAAGAAGGAAATAAAAGATAAAAGAAGACCAAGAAATGCATACTTATGTATCTCTCCAAGAAAAATGAAACATTCTTTCACACATACTTGTGCAATAATATTCATACCAACATTATTCATAATAGTTAAAAGTGGAAGCAAACTAAATGTTCATCTACTGGAGAACAGATAAACAAAATATGGCATCCCATGCAATGACATTCAGCTATAGAAAAGAATGCAGAAATGTGTTTCATGACCCAGATGAATTTCAAAAACATTTTTGCTTAGTAGAAGAAAAAAGAACATGAACAGCACATATGGGGGTATTATTTCATTTATTTGAAATACCCAGAGAAGCCAAAGCCATCGAGACAGAAAATGAATTAATGTTTTCCTAGCAACGGGGATAGGAAAGGAGGTGGTTACAAGGAAATGTTCTAACATCAGATTGAGGTGACAGTTGTCCAACTCTGTAAATATATTAAAATTCTTTGTTATATATCCTTAGGGATGTGATTATTATAGTATGTAACAAATACCTCAATAAAAATATGTAAAATGTAGAACTACTAATTTGGATGAGGTGATTTGAAAATGTAAAAGATATAAAAGCAGGGAAAATATTAGCACTTCCTTTTCTGAGTTTACAGTATAGTATGTAGTGACAGATATATAAGCAAAGCAATATATGTAAATGCCAAGTTGATGTACTAATTATTTAATTAATATAATCAATTCATTGATAAAAAGAATATTTCTGTATTTAGTGATAAATTTGTGAACATTTTGAAAATTTGTCTACTTTCATTAATCGTACTATTTCTCTGTGTGTGTGTGTGTATTTTGTTTGTTTGTTTGTTTTGAAACAGTATCACTCTGTTGCCCTGGGGTTGAGTGCCATGGTGTCATAACTCACAGAGACCTCAATTTTTAGGGCACATGTGATCCTCTTGCCTAAACCTCCTGAATAGCTGGAAAGTTTTTCTATTTTTAGTAGAGACACATATATCACTCTTGCTCAGGCTGGTCTGGAACTGCTGACTTCAGGAGTTCCACCTGCCCGGGCCTCCCAGATGGCTAGGATTATAAGTATAAGGCAACGTGCCCAACCCTTATTCTTTTTTTAGATATACAAGGAAGAAGATCAGAAGATAAACACTGAGAAGTTTGTATTCAGATATCCCCAAATGGATATTTGAAAAAGAATTAAAAGTAGAATTTAATTGTCAATTGCCTTCCCCTATTTATATGTTGAAACCTAATCCTCAGTGTGTTGTTGTTAGGAGGAGGTTGTTAAGTGATTGGGTCATGAGGAGGGACTCTCATGAATGGGATTAGTGCCTTGATGAGCATTTAAAGAGATAAGAGCTATTCTCTCCCACCATTAGAGGCCACAACAAGTTACCATGTATAGTCCGCAACCAAGCCCTCAACCAGACACAGATTTTGCTGGTGCATTGATCCCTAACATTTCTGGTCCTAAAATTGTGGTAAAGAAATATGTCTTGTTTATAAGCTACTCAGTTTATGATATTTTGTTAGACAGCAAAATGGAATAAGACATCCATGTTTCTCAATTATGGTAATGGGTGAAGAACTTTTCAGAGTCACGGCATTATAAAATCTTTCTAACAGCATGCCTATTCATCCAGAAGTATTAAAATAATAACTTGTAAACAACGATTTGTGTTGGAGAATTTCTTTTTAAGTTCACGATAGAATTTCTTAGTTTAAAATGTGCCTTAACGTTTGTTATGCAGTAAATATTGACTCTGAACATAAGTTCAGTATGCTAATTGTTTTTCCATGTTGGTTTTTCCATGTTGGCTCCTGAATAACTGCTGATGCATATAAATTAGGCAAATTATTCTTTGAAACTAATTGTCCTATAGTACTTAACTACGCCACTACATAATGCATCATGTGTTTATATCACAAAATATAATATGTAAATATATTCCAAAATTATTTAATTATTCATTCATTTGTTCATTCATTTTTTTATTTTTTTTTTGAGACAGAGATTCACTCTGTGCCCCAGGCTTGAGTGCTGTGGCATTGTCCTCACTCATAGCGACCTCAAAGTCCTGGGTTCAAGTAATCCTCCTGCCTCAGCCTCTACAGAGGTTGAGACTACAGGTACCTGGTACCTGATGCCAAGTTAATTTTTCTGCGTTTAGTAGAGTTGGGTCTCACTCTTGCTCATGCTTTTCTCGAACTCTTGAGCTCAAGTGATCTTCCTGCCTCAGCCTCCCTGAGTGCAGGATGGCAGGTGGGAACTATGTCATCTGGCCATATCCATTTCATTTACTTGCTGTAGCTAGTGTTTACAGTGTTTTAAACACTTGCTTTTCCATAACATTCACAATATTCATCTTTAAACAGGTCACTTATCATTAACCTTCTGTTTCTCAACTAAAAAGATTAATGTTTAAGTAGTATCTAACATAGTATTTCAATGATATAACATAATGATTTTTTAGAGTGATATATGTCTCATATGTTTTGAGAATGTATTGTAAGAACAAAATATCTACTAATGCAAGGTGGGAGTTTTAACATTTTTTTTTCTGATTTGATACCAGATTTTTTTTTCTCTAAAAGAAATATGTATTATTTTAAGAAAAACTATATGTACACATGTAAATACATATATATATATTTTAAAAACTACATTACATATTAAACTACTTATATAGACAGGAGAGAGATAGGAGAAACATCTCACAGAGCGTTCAGATGGTTTTCTTTAAAACACGTCAGGTCTCTACCTCTACTCAACAAAGCTCCAATTGCTTCCCATTGCAGTCAGAATAAAATCTACTACTAGTCATAAGACATGAAATTATCTTCTGCCCTTCTCCCCCTTTTTGGTGTCTTTTCATATTTATGCATCTACTTGTTACTACTCAAAACAAAATATGTGGTTGTAACAACTTCCAGTCCTTGATATCTTAGAAATGCAGCCACACATATTTACATGGCTCACTATGGACTTAAATTCTGTTTGCTTCTCCTCTCTTCTCAACATATTCTTTATTTTTGTTTGTGTATTTGTTTTTTGTATTTCACAAACAATACGACATAGTTACCTGTGCACGTAGGTAGGTAGTTTGTAAGCAGAAGCTTTATTGCTGTACTGCTACAAGATAGTGGGTCTTCAGGCTTAAAAAGCATCAGAACTTTGGTCTGGGAAGTACTCCTGTCAAAGAAGCAAATTCTGGTGTTTCAGTGTCATTTGCTATTTGAAATGGTGCAATGCTATGACTATTCATAAAGATGAAAATTTTCTGGACAGTTGAATTGTTTTATGGACAAACTATATTCTTAAAAAAAAATTGTTGTTATTAGATGCCTACCTCTGGCAAACAACTTTTTAATTCTTTTTTCAGAGAGTGGTTGTTATCTAAAGGGGATTCTACTATAACCTACTCAGTTTACTCAGACCAGTTCAAAACTATATGTTTAACAATTCTGCTTGTCCTTGTAGGCATGAATCATATGCCTTATTTCAGAGACAGACAGAAACAGAGAGAAAGCAAGAATGGAAAAGCCAAAATAAACTCAGCATGGTACCTTATTAATTTTTAAGGAGCTTATTTTTTTTTTCCATTTTGTAAAGCTCCTGCTGGTTTGTAACTTAAAAACTAAGCCTTAGTCTATAGAATATATCAGTGTAACTTTACCGCAATCTGAAATTTTATTTCACTGGTTTACTGTACTTACCAGGTTTTAAGAGAGAGAGAAAAAAAAAAAAACATTTGGTTAATTAAAACACAGAGTCTTCTTTTAGCTGTTAGCTAATAACAAAGTGCTATTTGATTTTGCGTATTTATTTTCCACTGAGCTTTCAATTGAACTAAAATGACCTCCACAGGGTTTGTAATGTAATGAAGGCAATTGTTGTATATTGTTTAAAGTAAATTAGAGTGCTTTCTCCAATTTATTCTTAAGACTGGTATTAGTATCCTAATAGTCTTTTAAATCAAGTTTCTGCTATCTGTGGCTAATAATTTTGATGTTGTTGTTTTAGAATAGACTTCTTTTATAATACATAAAGTCAACTTGTATTTTTTCAAATATTATTTCATGACTCTTGCTGTAATTTATCTACTACATATGTATTTTTCTAATTCACATGATATTTTAAAAGCCCTATTGTTATGACAGCAACACAATCCCTCTTTCTATAGGTTGGGGTAAGCAAAAGTAGTAAATTGTAATAAATATACTTTCTTGTGTGATTTTACAGGCATTGCGTATCTATGAACAGTATAGTAACTCCACTAGTGGTACATAGGAAAGAGTCATTAAGTCAAGTTTGGAAATGACCAAACAAAATGCTTAAGTGTTCCATAATTGTTCTATTCTAATGTTTTTTTTCAGGAGAGCCTTTCTTTGGATATGCAAAGGGGGTTTCAGTTTGAGGACAAAATGTCCCAATTGTCTATGGGCACTGGTTTATTCAATGGAACTGTCTTATACTATCTCAATATATTTGAGAAATCCATGAAGGAAGGACAAATTGAATAAAACACTTATGGAAGATATGACCTGACTTATATGCAATGGCCTTGGGCTCTAATTCCATAACTGGATTGATTTAAGAAAATATAAATGGACTATACCATTTTCCAAACTAGTGTATCAGTTGATATTTCTGGAGATGTGAATATGATTAAACTATAAAAATTTCGGCATTTCTTTTAATTCAATACAATGAATATTTAACTGAAATTTCAAGTTATTTTTAAACTATTTTAAAAACATTAGATATAATATAGGTTTAAACTTAATTTGCTTATATGTAAACTATTTTATATAGTCAAAAGTTTCTAGAATGTTAGGTGATTCATTCTCATTAGTGTGGCAATCTTTATTGACGTTTCACGTAATTTATTCAAGTGGGAAAGTGAATAGCAGTATGTGCTTGCTAAGGAGAAATTGAGCATGATTATACAATGCATAGCAGCTTATCCTGGAAATTTGAAGTTTAAAAAATGACTTGGTATTAGAAAGTTCACTGTTGTACAATATCTGATATTAAGTTCACAAACTTATCTTAGAGAAAGGGTTACATACCTCATTGCTAAATATCACTATGGTCACTTTTGACGTGCTCCCCCTGGGTAGCCAAGCACTGACACCAGTGCCCAGTCCACCCTTCCAAGCCATTTTGTCACCTTCCCCCCCTTTGGGAATATTTCTCGTTCTGGGGATAATTTCCATTTTTTTTTATTAAATCATAGCTGTGTACGTTAGTGCAATCACGGGGTACAATGTGCTGGCTTCATTTATAATCTGAATTATTTTTCATCAAAAGCCTTCATGGCATTTTCTTAGTTATTGTATGAAAACATTTGTGTTTTGCATTTCGTAAGTTTCACCTGTACTCTTCTAAGATGCACCATAAGTGTGATCCCACCCATTACCCTCTTTCTACCCATCTTCCCATCTCCTCTCCCTTCCCTTACCCCTTTCCCCATATTCCTATGCTATAATTAGGTTATAGCCTTTGTATGAAAGCTATGAATTAGCTACATCGTCGGGCTGAGTAAATTGGATACTTTTTCTTCCATTCTTGAGATACTTTGCTGAGAAGAATGTTTTCCAGCTCCATCCATGTAAACATGAAAGAGGTAAAGTCTCCATCTTTCTTTAAGGTTGCATAATATTCCATGGTATACATGTACCACAATTTATTAATCCATTTGTGGATCAAAGGGCACTTGAGCTTCTTCCATGACTTAGCAATTATGAATTGGGCTGCAACTCCCAAGCCATTTTGGATCTCTTTTTCTGCAAGGGCCATCAGAGATGATGCCATATTACCCTTCACGTCCTGAATGCCACTAAAATGTCTTCCTTTCAATATTTATTTTACCCTCTGGTAAAGAAAAAGGTCATTGGGGACATGATCAGATTAGTAGGGATGGTGTTCTATTACAGTGATTTGTGTACTGGCTAAAATGCCCCTCATGGATGGTGCCATGTGAGCTGGTGCATTATGGTGATCTAAGAGCCAAGTTTTTCTCATGCCAAGATTTTCAGTTAAGATTATTCAATCTCTCTATTAATGTTTTCTTGGGATGCTCTAATTCTCACAGTTGACAATTTTGATGGATAATTTGACAACTATTTGCAATATTTTTGTCAGTTCTACTCATTAGTGACTTCCTTGACCTCTTTTCATCAGTGATGTTTCTCTTCTATCAAAAAAGATAAATTCCTTTGTAGACTGTCTTTTTCTTCATGGCATTATTCCTATAAATTTGGACTAATATGTCCCTGATTTCACTTCCCCTCTTGCCTAGTTGAACAAGAAATTTAATGTTTGGTTGTTGCTCTGATTTGAGCTCCAATATTCTCACAATGGCACACACACACACAACAATAATAAACACGTGTAAGCTAGACAGCACCACATGTTGACACCAGCACAGCTATGAGTCACTGATATACTCAGGTTACGAAATCTTACTGAGTTGTTTGTACGGTCCCGTGAACATAAGAGCACTGTGGAAAGTTCCTGAATTTAATTGTCAGCCTCTGTATCATACCAGGGAGCCAAGGTAATTTGCACACATAAACACTACTTAGCAAAGGGTATTTGAGACAATGTACATGAGTGTATAGATGTTATATAGTTATGATAAAATCGGGTTTTGGAGCAAAGTACAAAGACGAGAAAAATCAGTATTTTTTCTTACTTCTGAGAGGGAGACATTTTTTCAGTCTGGAATCAACAATTTTGGTAGGAGTTATTCATAGGGTTCAGTAAGATTTTTTGTCAATTATACAACATAGAATATTAGAAAGAATATATATTTTCTTATGAATCAAATGATTATTTTTATGAATCAATTTTTATTTTTCACTCAGTTGTAAAAGAGTGTTAGTCTTCAAGTACCAATTTAGGGGAAAAAAGAGGCAGTTCATTTAGGAATAACACAGCTCACAGGGGACCACATGCAAACATTAGCTTCCTAAGAAGAGCTTTAGCTGACTGCCAAAGCTCTTTAGGGCTGCTTTGAGTGTTTGTGTCTCTAATCTTCTGCTGGCGTTTGAGGTCAACATAATGTAAAGGACTCTGAACATATTTTGATTTTCTAAAAATAAGAAAATTAATAGATCTTAAATGTTTAATGAAACAGAACACAAATTTTTCTTTGAATAATAAAAAGGACTCATGACCTGGATATGCTTCAGCTGGTAGTAAACTCATATTTATGTATTTTATCTATAGAGCAGTAAATAAAATTTAATTAAAACTAAAAAACTTATAAAAATAAACTGAGTGATTATAATGTGAATAAATCTTTCCAAAAGTCACATTTTGACTTTTTATTTACTGCAAACAAAAATTAGTGTAACACATGTCTATTATAGTTAACATCCATTAATAAAGATTAAAATGAGCAAACTTTAGTGCATCCTACGTCTTTAGATACATCTTGACAAAGACCTTTTCCCCTTAATAGATGGTGATATTTTTACAAATGAAAAGTGTTCAAAAGTTAACACCGAACTGGCTAAAGCACAGAAACAGAGAGTTCAGTACAGAAAAGAATAAAGTTAACCATTAAATCTTTCAAAATATTATTAAAGTCATTTTTGACCAAATAAAATGTTAGGGTACACACCAAAATAATTACACTCTATGTGTACAGAAAGAAGTCAGACAACTGAAAATTGAATAATTAAATAAGGTTAATATGAAACAGATGAGTAAGGAGGAACAAAATATTAAAGAATATATTGGAAAAATAAATAGCAAGAAATTAGATTTAAATATATATATGCCAGAAAATGTTTTACATGTAAAATTTCTGAACTTTACATAAAGTAAAGCAATTACCAAAGCACATTAATGAAAATATAGACCACATATCATGTATAAATAACACATTTGTTTATAATATTAGGATACAGCAAAATTGAAATAAAAGGTATTGAAAAATATTTATACTGTTAATGTTACCCACCCAAAATCAGGGATGGCTATCTAAACATCAGGTAAAATATTTAGATGAAGTATCTTACAAAAGAGATGATAGTGATATATTCTAATGATTGAAAATATTATCTCTATAATAAATATAATAACCATAATTTTTTATACACCTAATAACAGTTCTCTTCAGAAATAAGAAGATAAGACAGAACTAAATGCTGAAAAATTCACAATTGGTTGGCCATGGTGACTCATGCCCATAATTCTAGCACTCCAGGAGGTTGAGGTAGGAGGATCATTTGAGATCAGGTGTTAGGGACTAGCCTGAGTAAAACAAGACCCCTCTTTCTACTAGAAACAGAAAAATTAGCCAGAGGTGGAGGCACGTGATTATACTCCTAACTACTAGGAAAGTTGAGGCAGGAATTCCTGCTTGAGTTCAGTAATTTGAGGTTGCTGAAAGTTAGGCTGAGGCCATGTTACCCTAGCTCAGGTGATAGAAAGAGACACTGTCTAAATAAATAAATAAATAAAAATAAACAAACAGGGTGGAGCCTGTGTTTCAGTGAGAAAGGCACTGGCCCCATATACTGAGGGTGGAGGGTTCGAACCTAGCCCCAGCCAAACTGCAACAACCAAAAAAAAAATAATAAAAAATAAAAATAAAAACAAACACACAACTAAAATTTTAACAAACCTCTCTCAGTAAATGATAAAACAAGTGAAGAAATCATTTAAAATAGAAACTTAAATAACACTTAAGTGCCGCTGTATTTTAGGTATGTAGAACACTGTATTCAACATTTGCAAAATGTTGTCTTTTCTAGTACACACTGAAATTACCATGAGTAGCTATCAAGCTTTAGTATTACCAACACTAAAGCTTTGAAATAATTCGGATGTACATTCTCTGACATGTGAAATCAGGTGATAATACGTGATAGAGCTAACTAAAAATATCTTTGAATGTTGAAAAAATGAGCTATACAAGTTTATATATTCCATGGATCCAAGAGGAAATAAAAATATAAGTAAGAAAATATTTTCAGTGAAATTATTATATAACTTACAGTATTAAACCATGTGGGCACTACATGAAGTTGTGCCTAAATAATGCTTTTGATAGCAAAACATGGGCATCAATTCAAATATCATTCATTCACAAAATACCTAAATTGAGATTTTTATACAAAGAAGAGCACCACATAAACAAACATGAATTAAAAAAAGTATATACTTAATATTATGGATAGATATCATAGACATAAGGTTGAAGGAAAAACCCCACACACCCCACAGCACTAATGGCTGTATATTCCACGTACACCAGGTGCAAAATGGGAAAAACTATATTTTGATGTTTGAAATCAGATTAGTGGTTATTCCTAGCAATATACTGTCCAGGGAAGCAGGTGGGAGCATTAAAAGGTTCTGGAAATGCCTTATATCTTGAAAGAGGTGATGTTGACATGGTAAACATGTGATAATTCATACATATACTGTGAAAATTCAACAAGCTGTATTCTTAAGAGTTATGTACTTTACTATCTATAAATTCCAGCTGATAAAAAATAAAGTACTCTTACATACAATATTCTATCTATCCACTTGATCAAATCCAATGTTGATAAGACTCCTTGTGAGACTAGGGAAACAGTAAGTCTGATGTATTACTGTTGAGAGTGTACATTGCCACAAACATGCTGGATGAAAATGGGCAGTATATCAAAATTACACAAGTATATATAGTTTCTTTCAGCTATTTTATGTCTGGGGATTTATTTTCTGGAAGTTCATAGGCATGTAAAATGACATATGTACCATTTTATTCATTTTACCATGTTTGAAGTAGCAAAATATTGTCAGAAACCCAGATAACCAGCAATGGAGAACTGGTTAAATAAATCATAGTATATCTACAAGTGTAATAACATACACTGCAAAAGAAAACAATGAGGAAACACTATGGAAAATACAGAATTTTCTGTAAGACATATGGTTAGTCAAACACTTATAGAGAAAACAGAGTATCTAGTTCCTTATTTTTTACATAAAAATGAGTGAAGATAAAAATTTATTTCTAGATTAGTTTCTATAAATATTCATTAACACTGAAATTTTACACAAGAATTTATTATCTGTGAAAGATAATATAAAGAATATATTTAATGATGTGAATTTATTTCCTATTCAAATAAATATATATATTTTTATTTTATTTTATTTTATTTTTGAGACCGAGCTCAAGCTGTCACCCTGGATAGAGTGCTGTGGCATCACAGCTCACAGCAACTTCCAATTCCTGAGCTAAAGCGAGTCTCTTGCCTCTGCCTCCTAAGTAGCTGGAACTCCAAGCACCTGTAACAAGGCCCGGCCATTTTTTGGTTGCAGCCGTCACTGTTGTTTGGCGGACCTGGGCTGAATTCGAACCCACCAGCTCAAGTGTACGTGGCTAGCGCCTCAGCCCGTTGAGCCACAGGCGCAGAGCCAAAACCTACAAAGTAACACAGCTATATATATATATATATATTGTTGTAGAGACAGAGTCTCATTTTATTGCCCGCAGTAGAGTGCCATGGTGTCACACAACTCACCAGTACAGTGACACGGTGTCACACAACTCACAGAAACCTCCAACTCATGAGCTTAGGCGATTCTCTTGCCTCAGCCTCCTGAGGAGTTGAGACTACAGGTGGCCGCCACAATGCCCAGCTATATTTTTTTTGCAGTTTGGCTGGGCCACCCTCAGTATATGGGGCCAGCGCCCTACCCACTAAGCCACAGGCACCGCCCTATATATATTTTTAATATAAGTAATCAATCAGTTAAATCAATTTGAGATGCTAGCTCATAAAATAAGTTAAAAGAAAATCATTTTTAATTATAAAATGTTTCTTTACAATTATTATCAAGGCTTATTTAGCTAATAGGAAACAGTCAAATATATTCAAATGTATTTTACATGAAACCAGAGGAAACTTTCCAGGACATCAGTGCTATTTCCAAACACAGCATGCATAAAATATTGCAAAAAATTCTTGCTATTGTATACAGTGGCAATAATATGGCACCGGGAGACATCTGCATTTAACATTGATGAAAATCACTGCATTTTCTCCTTTTAAATCTCCAAATAGAGCTTCAGAATTCCTTTCAACATATAAATTTATACTGAACTTACTATGAAAATAAAAATATTGTTCGTTAAAGATACGAACAATAGAGAAGATATCTTCACACAGGGAGTGATAGGTATTTGTTTCTATGTGATTTGATATTCTTTTTTTTTTTGACCTGGGCTGGGTTTGAACCTGCCACCTACTCCTTTGAGCCACAGGTGCTACCCCCGTGATTTGACATTCTTAAAGTTAGATTTAGGCTGTTACATTCCTTTTACCAATCCTCAGACACTTGATTAGGGCAGCTGCATCCACTGAGCAGTTTCTCCCCTACCATAATGGACAGCAAGATCAGAAATCAACCCATGTTTTATCCTTCAAGTTTTATGTCCTTGGTTCATGGTTGCAGAAAAAAAAATGATGTCATTTCTTTTTTTTTCACACAATGTTGTCCTCTACTGCCCAAAATTTACTTTCATAAAAGTGCTTTGGCCTAATTTATGATAGTAGAGATTCAATGTTTGAGAACAGAGATACAGAAAGTCATATAAGGATTAAGAAATATAATTAGTTCTGTAATTATTTTAGAATTATTTATATTGAAGCATAATTTGCAGGCAGTATACAAACCTTGATTGTACAGGCACATTAGCACATTTAGCCACCACCCAAGTCAAGATACTGAATGCATTAATTATTCTAAAAGTCCTTCAAACCCCTTCTAAGTCAAGAGCTACTCCATGATTAACTATATTCTGTTTTTTATTATATCACTTAATTTATCTTTTTTTTTTCTTGAGAGATGACTATTCATTGAGGACTCTATCTGTAATTGATGGAGGGAGTCAAAGAAAGATGAAAACAAAGAGAAAATTGGACCTACGGTTTCTGTACAGACATGCACAAAAGTAGAGGAAAAAGCTGCCATATTTATAAGATAAAACTGCACAGTAGCAAATGAAGGGCTTTTCGTGAAAATCCTCTGAGGAACAAGTTCACAAGACTGATAGTCATCTAAAATCTGGAGAGAGACAGACTCTGTTAGACATAGGCCCTCAGCTTTTACTGTTGGACTTCTTATAAACTAAAAATGACGTTAGCTAGAAATCATGAGAAATTGCTCCTGGCTGAGTATAAACCAGAGTGAGAATGGGAAGCTCCGGGGAAAGGCAGTCAGAAGGGATTGCTATAATTTCACAAGCTCTTCTCCAGGACCTCACATAGAAGACAGGGGAGAATTCAGAGAAAAGACTCTGGCTGATCAGCTGAAAGAAAGAGCAGCCACGGCGAAACCTATCCCATAGCTCTGTATTTGCAGGAGGAAAGTAGTTTACCTTACCAAGGCTGCGTTGGGATGTTCACCCTGATATATTTGCCCAGTTTCCCATAAGGAGAAAACACCACACCCTGCTGCGTGAAATTTTATAAGGCAATAGACAGAGAACCATGGTGGACGCCTGGAGCAGCCCAGGGAAGTGGTCTATACTCTAAGGGAGACTGACAATTACAAATGAGGATTGTTACAAAGGAAGACTCACACAAAAGTAAGATGGAAACAAGCAAAGTAGGGAAATTTAAAGACTTTCATGACCACAGCAGAAAGAAACCTCAGTACTGGTAATGATAACAAAAGTGATGGCCAGGCTCGGTGGGTGCCCATGCCTCAGTGGTTAGGGTCCCAGCCCCATGCACTGAGGCTGGCAGGTTTGAACCTGCCCTGGGCCTGCCAAACAACAATGACAACTGCAACAACAACAAAAAAATAGCGGGCACCTGTAGTCCCAGCTACTTGGGAGGCTGAGGCAAGAAAATCACTTAAATCCAAGGGTTTGAGGTTGCTGTGACCTGTGACATCACACCACTCTACCAAGGGTGACATAGTGAGACTCTGTCTCAAAAAATAAATAAACAAATAAATAAAGTGAAGATCAAACACAGTTACACTCCTAGCTAGATTAATATTTGTCCCCACAGTAAAGACATATGTACCTCAAAATCTACTAAACAGTAAAGTATCTCTGGCTTTCAACAATAACAACAACAAGAATTATAAGAAAAGCAAAGGAAAAGGCACAGTTAGAGGTTCTGCAGATCAACTTAACATCATCAGGAATAAGTCATATTGACATGTATTACATGATCTCATATGGTGAGAAGAGTCTGTTATCTCTGTAGTACCTTTTATCACAACCCCCAACACCAGTGTAATCATGAGAAATAGAAACAAAAATTAAGAGTCCTTCTACTTGATATCTGCTTCAGACTCTTCAAAATTGCTAAGGTTATGAGAATGAAAGGCTGAGAAATTATCACAAAATTCAAGAGACAAAGGGGGCATGATAAAGTATCAGAAGTAGGCTGGATGGAGTCAAATAAAAACATAAATTATTAGTGAATAAACATAGGAACGCTAAGTGTTTTACATATGAGTAAAAACCAAGCAAATCCAATCAATGTATGCCTCACTGGAAATAAAAAAATTCTCAAATTTATTCTCCTTTCTCATCATAAATAACTTAAAAACACTTCCCATGATGTACAAGAGAAATAAATAGTGCAAAGACACATTTATTGACCTTCACCACAAATGTGAAGGTATGCAATTTTATATTCCATTACCATGCTACTGGTGATTATCTGTCATTAAGGGTAGCAGGAAAAATGGTTTATGGCTAAATATCATTTCCCTTTGCAAGACAAAATATAGGAAGGTAGAAAATCCAGAAACAGAATAAAAAATGCATACAGGTTAAAATCATCATTTATAAAAGATATTCCTTTTTAAGAGAGTTATGAACTATTTAATTAATATTCATGGCTTTCTCTGGAATAGATTCAGAGAAAAAAAAAAGCTACAACCCATTCCAGTATTCTCTCTGTATTGCCTGTTGATGTAGTTTGGAAGAAATATGATGCCTACTGGTTTTCTTAGCTACTTATAACATATTGGGGTCCCGCCTCAGGAGCAAGGTCCCCTGAGACCTGTGGAAACTGGTGGTGACCAACTGAAGAAATATAGAATTAGAAAGGTTGGTAAAGAAAGAGACATGAGACAGAGTAGAATTAAAGGTGGGAACTCAAGGGTCCATTTCCCATTTGTGGGCTTCTGGCAATGGCCCAGAGTGTTTGCACCACTCTGATTTCATTGAAGTCTATTTGCCCAGAGGGTCAGATGAGGGAGGGAACAAAGACACCAGCAGTTTCTCTGATTGAGCACACCAGCTCCTATTGTTATTATTATTAACCTTAAGGGTGGCCTTCAGAAATCTGAAATCTGAGCCTTGTATTGGGAGAGCCTCCTGCTTCAGATCACACACACAGATTTCTAGGGAGGTGTTAAACTCCGCTAGTTCTCTGTGGAGTAAAACATCACTGGCATTAATCTCCTCTAAGGGATCACTGGGAAGGAGGCATTTTCCTCCCATCACCACCACAGTGGATCTTTCTCTGTAATAAGGGATAGAAGCTCTTCTACCCATGTCTCAGGACTTAGCTACTCCCTCGATCTCTGCCCCAGGCAAATGCAAATCTCCACAATGGGTATCTGCTTTACCAGTTTAATGGGCAGGAAACCTCCCCCCCAAAAGATGTATCTTTTGCTAGAACTTGCCCATAGTCTCTTCTATGGCCACTATTTTCCTGAGACTGCTCACAGACCCAGTAGGGTGTTTGTAAGCTGTATCCCCAACAGGCTAGAATTTCAGAAAAGGCAAGAAGCATGCTAGCAATGGCTAGTTTAAATGTAAACTAGCTGATTTTTCTTTGTTCCAAATCACTCAGCTTTTTAGTTTTCCTCTTTTTCTGGGGTTGTTTCCCTGGCCAAGAATGGGATCTATTCTCCCAGCATAACATAATCAATACAATGATAACTTATAAGAATTTATTAATAATGATGTATGTTTAAGTGAGTCTCTTCTTCAGTATTTAGTTATGGGTAAAAATACATACAGAGCTAAAATAATTTAAAACAACACATAATTGTTTATGTTGGTGCATATGTGTGCCAGTGTAAATTTTTCAAAAAAGAAGGCAGTGAATTGAAATTGACACTGTAGGAAACAGACTCTATTTAATGCTCATATAAAAATTACAAATCCAGTTGTAATATAAAAATATCTTAGAACTTCCTTAGGCATAATTTTCTGATGTATCAATGTCACCCTTGAGGAGTGCTGAAGAAAACTAAACTGTGAAACACAGATTTTTTTTTTTTTAGGGAAAATTGACGCTAAAAATGTAGGAAGAAATGTGTCATATTTATAAGGTAGGGTTCTCTTGTAATATTTAAACTTAAACACAACTGAGCCTATTTCATTATAAATAGGCTCAGATTGAAATATAACTCCACATTTTCTATATAGTTCAGGGTTATTTCCATACTTCTATTAGAATTATGCCTTCTTATTTGTTAAGATTTTAGTACTGAATATATTATTTCTCCAATTTTAGCATTTGTTCATTTCTCATGCAGAATATCCTGGAATACAAAGAAGGTCATACATTATAATGATATAATTATTGCAAATTCAGATTGGAATAAACAGATCTTTGGTATTGGTACTTTATTTTCCATCACATATACTATACTTGGCTAGAACAATTCCATAAGCATAAATTATTTTTCTCAAGTTGGTAAAATAATAGTGTCTAATGCAATGTGGTAAGGCAAGCATAAATATTTAACTGCTAGTGAACAGAAAGTGTAAAATGCTATCACAGTGGAGGGAAGAATCTTAGAATCATTTTAAAGGTATTAATACTGACATAAGGGTTAAGATTACTGACTTGGGGTTTTTGTTTGCTCGTTTGTTTTTACATTTCCATTTGATTCATTGCCATTTATAGACATATTAAAGAACCTAGACCATGTTAAGTGAACAAGAGCAGCATTAGCATTTCAGAAATATATGGCATCCCTAACATCTGTATTTTTCTCAGCCCTGAAAAGCTCACATGGGAACCCATGCACAACATAAAGAAGAATGAGACCGACTTTGCTATTATCACGGGGGAGATGGCAAAAAGAGTTCCATGAAGAAAGAAAATGGTTGTCACTTAAAATATGCAGCATCTAAGACAAGGAAAAACATTGAATAAAGTGAACTAGAGGCATACTTTTAACCTTAAGCCACTACTCACTTTATAACTGCTAGATGCAGTAAAGTCTGCATTCATTTCTGAGTAAAAAATGTTTATATTTTTAAATATAGACATAAACATACTTATAATTATAAATATGTTAGAAAATGGTTTGTTAAGAGATACCAGTAAAGGGGCGGCTCCTGTGGCTCAGCGAGTAGGGCGCCGGCCCCATATACCGAAGGTGGCGGGTTCAAGCCCGGCCTCCGCCGAACTGCAAAACAAAAAAATAGTCGGGCGCTGTGGCGGGCGCCTGTAGTCCCAGCTACTCGGGAGGCTGGGGCAAGAGAATCGCTTAAGCCTAAGAGCTGGAGGTTGCTGTGAGCAGTGTGACGCCACGACACCCTACCCAGGGCGATAAAGTGTTACTCTGTCTATAAAAAAAAAAAAAAAAAAAAAAGAATCACTTCAGTATTTTTAAATCTGATTTGTAACAAATAACCCAAAGAACACTTTATACCTGATACAGATGCCCCAGTCATTGTGGGTACAAGAGAGAAAAGTGCTGCTGTCCTGTATAAGATCCTGATCTAGTTCTCAGAGATCTGGGTTCTAATCCTTCCTCTGACACAAAGCACTTGGCTAATCCTGGGCTAATCACAATTTGCCTGTGTTCCAGGATCCCCATTTATATAATGAAAATTTCTTTGGTCTTGTTCTGCTTTGCTATTTCCAGTATTTATCTAATGATCAGGAATCCACTAAAAACGTGCATCAAACCCTTGAGCCTATTCTGGCTCTTAGACCTCCTCACATCATAGTTCCATCACAATGCTCTTTTGAGGAAGTGAAAATTAGCCCTACTGGTAAGAGGGTTTTCAGTGGGACATGAACAAGGTCATGCAAACAGTGTTTATTCACAAGGCCACATGAAAGCTGAAAATATGACTAATGACTCCCTTTCTCTGAGTGATGATTGCTTTCTTATAAATGATGTGTCCCTAGGCCAGCATTGTTTCCCCACTATATGTCTCAGTTCGTTTTCTGCTGCTACTAGAGAATAGCACAGACTGGGTAATTTATAAAAAGGAATACATTTATTTCTCATAGATCTGGGGGCTAGACAATTGAAAAGCCTGGCACTAGCACGTGGTGAGGTCCTTAGTGCTGCATCCTAACGTGGTGGAAGGGTAAGTGAGCATGTGAGACAGGAAGATGGGCAACAAGGCTGAACTTTTCTTTGTTTTCACGAGGGTGGAGCTTGCAAGACACCTCCCAATACTATTACACGGGAAATTAAATTTCAACCTGAGTTTTGAAGGGGGCATCCAAGCTGTAGTAGCACCTAAACAAAAATTACTGAGAATCTAATTGCTGGACTTCTTCTTTTTGACAAGAATCAGCTCAAGAGAGCACATCATGTCCCCCCTTGGGACTATAAAACACAAGCCCAAACATGTAAATCATCCCTTTCAAATCTCCATTATTGGGATGCCCCAAGATCTCCTGTGAGTTGTGTTTTTACTTAGTCTACTAAATAAACCTTACTAGGTTTGACGATAAGTGTGTTCCTGCTTGTCTTTGACTCCTAGAGTTTAACACTTCCTTTTGACAATCAAAAATATCATTCATAAACTGCATTATCTGTCAAAAAGCACTTCCTTTAGCCAAGAAAACATCCTTACTTTGAAATCTTATTGAAATAAAGCACACAAACAATAGCAGAGAGTGATTAATCCATATCCTTGAAGATAGTCTTGTTTATATTCCCAAGTTTTCTTCCCATTTCCCATACTTCATCACTTTATTCATTATTTAGGGCTTTCTTTCACAGATAACATCAAAAACACACAAAACTATGGGCAATTGTATTTAGAAATGTTATGCATAACCTTTAAGGCATTTGTATTATATGCAATATTTATTGCTGTGGAACAGATTATGCCCCAAATTAAATGACTTAAAACACCAATCGTTCATTGTCTCACTGCCTCAGAAGAATCCCGTGAATTCATTTTTCCAGTGAAAAAACTGAGACTTAGATGGTTTAAGTGTCTTGCCCTGTATCACAGAACTACAGAAATGTGCACAAATTTCATACCTCAAACAGTATCTTCTGTATAAGATCAAAACTTTCTGAGAAAATTTTAAAAATTAGGCTCGGCGCCTGTGGCTCAACGGGCTAAGGCGCCAGCCACATACACTTGAGCTGGCGGGTTCGAATCCAGCCCCAGGGCCCGCCAAACAACAATGATGGCTGCAACCAAAAAATGGCCGGGCGTTGTGGCGGGCGCCTGTAGTCCCAGCTACTTGGGAGGCGGAGGCAAGAGACTCGCTTGAGCCCAGGAATTGGAGGTTGCTGTGAGCTGTGAT
>CAUYON010029995.1:0-21970 GCA_963573935.1 Arctocebus calabarensis
AAAACTTTACAGGATAAAATTGGGAGAAAAACCAAATAATAGGGGGAAAAACAGTAGCAAAAATGAAGTTCTATTTGTTGAAAAAGGCGACAATGGAAAATTATATTTAAACTAGAAAAATGAAGAAATAAAAGAAAGAAATAAAAAAGAAAATTCTTTAGGGAAAATGTTCAAATTAGAAACAACAAAACAAAACAAACCAACACAAAACAAAACCAAACCAAAAACAAAGCAGTATATATATCTTGCTGAATATTATCTGGGCAATAGGTGATCTTCTGGGGTTTGGTTTTTTTTTTTTGTTTGTTTGTTTTTTGAGACAGAGCCTCGAGGTGTCACTATGGATAGAGTGCTGTGGCATCACAGCCTACAGCAACCTCCAATTTCTGGGCTCAAGCGAGTCTCCTGCCTCCGCCTCCCAAGTAGCTGGGACTACAGGTGCCCACCAAAATGCCAGGACATTTTTTGGTTGCAGTCATTGTTATTTGGCAGGCCCGGGCTGGATTCCAACCCACCAGCTCAGGTGTATGTGGCTGGCGCCTTAGCCTGTTGAGCCACAGGCGCTGAGCACTTTAAATTGCTAACTTGGGCTAAGCAGAAGCTTTCCCAGGAGAGCGCTTGTGGCTGGGATCACTCCTTACATGCCTATCCACTTACCCAGTGTGCCAAAACTGGTTTCACTCTATGCCCCTGAGGGCTAAGGCTGCAAAGCGTCTGGGTCCCGCCTTTAGGCTGCTCAGTCACTAGATTTCTCGCTCCCCGTCAGATGCTTGTTCTGTGACCCTGAGGGTGGAGCTTGCCAAGGTAGTTCTCCTATAATGGCTCCACACAGCCCACAACCAAACACTGGTAGCTCGGTCCGGCTTGGTGGCTCAGTCTGGGGCCCTAGACAACACTCAAAGACCTCTGCACTCTGGCCCAAGTTCTCCCAAGGTAGTTCAACTGAGTGCCAAGTCCAAAAAACCCCAAACAGCTCACAGGTAAGGCCTTTCTAGTTTGCAATCTCATTGCTGCTCTACCTACAGCTGCCGGCAGTATTAGACCAAACCAATATACACAACCACTTGCCAGTTCTCCACTGCTTTTGCCTTCCTCAGAGGGTCCAGAAGTCTCACGCTGTCTCCCTGTGTCCCTGAAGGGATGTTTCTGGGCAGATCCCGCCAGCCAAAGATGCTGAAGTTTTCTCTCCCCAGTCTCACTGTGCCCAGTTGCAAGGAAGCTGTTATTTGGCCGCCATCTTGCTCCGGAAGTCCTTTTTTTTTGTAGAGATAGTCTCACTTTATCACCCTCAGCCTCAGGCGCTGCCCCATTTTTTTTTTTTTTTTTTTTGAGATGAAGTTTTGCTCTGTTGCCCCAGCTAAAGTGCAGTGGCTTTAGCTTACTGCAACCTCAAACTCCTGGGCTCAAGCCATCCTCTTGCCTTAACCTCCTGAGTAGGTGGGACTATAGGTGTGTGCTACCACGCCTTACTGACCTTCCTACCTACCTACCTTCCTGCCTGCCTGCCTTCCTTCCTTCCCTTCCTCCCTGTGAAGGGAGGCTGTGTTGCCCAGGCTAGAGTGCGCTGGCATCAGCCTTGCTTCCAGCAATCTCAACCCCTGGGTTCAAGCAATCTTCCTGCCTCAGCCTCCTGAGTTGCTGAGATTCCAGGTGCCTGCCATAATACCCTGTTAATTCTTCTATTTTTAGTACAGACAGGGTCTAGCTGATGTTCTCACCTCAAGAGATCCTCCTGCCCAGGCCTCTCAGAGTGCTAAGGTTACAGGCACTCTGGCTTAAATTTTTTTTTTTCCATACAGAATGTCACTATATTGGCCCTGGTAGAGTACTGTGGCGTCATAGGCTCACAGCAACCTCAAATTCTTGGGCTTAAGAGATTCTCTTGCCTTAGTCTCCCAAGTAGCTGGAACTACAAGTGCCCACTACAACGCCTAGGTATTTTTTTTTTTTTTTTTGAGACAGAGCCTCAAGCTGTCAACCCTGGATCGAGTGCCATGGCATCACAGCTCACAGCAACCTCCAATTCCTGGGCTCAAGCAAGTCTCTTGCCTCCGCCTCCCAAATAGCTGGGACTGCAGGCGCCCGCCGCAATGCCTGGCCATATTTTGGTTGCAGCCGTCGTTGTTTGGCCGGCCTGGGCTGGATTCAAACCTGCCAGCTCAGGTGTACGTGGCTGGCGCCTTAGCCCGCTGAGCCACAGGCGCCAAGCCGCCTAGGTATTTTTTATTGCAGTTGTCATTGTCGTTTTAGCTGGCCTGGGCTCAGTTTGAATATACCAGCCTAAGTGTAGGTGGCTGGCACCGTAACCACTGTGCTGCGGGCTTTTAGAGGTGAGGTCTTGTTTTTGCTCATGCTGGTCTTGAACTCCTGGCCTCAAGCAGTTCTCATATCTCTGCCTTGCAAAGTGCTCAGAGTGAACCACCACACTCAGCCATTTTGTTATAATTAATAGCTGTTCTTGCTATAATAGATTTTATATTTTTATGAGATACGCTTATTTATATAATTTGGATATATATTTTAAGTAGGTTTAACTGTTGTATAGAAATTACTATTCATGTAATTCCTCAAGGAGTGTTATGAGTGATGGCATAGTATCTTAATCTATGATCGTTATGAAAATGTGCATTTATATAATTTTGTTTTAATAGTATTTTTCTCCTAAAAATCTAATTAAAAAATAGGAGTATTTTCTGCATTGCGTGCTGTTCCCCAAAAGGAAGGATTCCTTGGATTGTATAAAGGAAATGGTGCAATGATGATTCGAATCTTTCCCTATGGTGCAATCCAGTTTATGGCATTTGAACATTATAAAACGGTAATTGGATTTTGATCTTTTCTCTTTAGTGTCCTGGAATATCATGCTGACTTGACCCGGCATTTATTTCAGATTTTACTTTTTATTTTTTTTAACTTTTTTTAATGTTAACTTGGTAGAGAAGTATAAAGTTATTTTTAATGAATGGATAAAGTAATGCTTCTTTTAAGGAATAAGATATATGATGGTCTATGTTTTTAAACATAACTTTGTGTGGAGTTACCTATTCCAGAATTGTTAATCGTTTATTAGTAAGTATGTTCACACATATGAAGAAAAGCCAGAGTATCTTTTAAGCAGAGAATAATAAATACATAAAATATTAATAGCTTTTAAATGTGCTTTTTGTTCCTCAGGGGTAGGAGGGTTTTCTTATTATGTAAGATGTAGCTTTTGGTGAAACTATATTGTGAAAGTCTGTTTCAGAGTAATGCTGTGAGTTAATAGCTTTTCTTATCCTATCATTGGCAATGTTCCCTGGCTATGTGAAAGTTTATCCTCTTGAATATTGTTATGACACAGAAAAGACCTTAGTATGTTGAGTTTCAAAGGGTATTTTAGAATGAAAAGTAAGCAGTAGAACAACATTCTGACTGGTCAATTAGAATTTATGCCATTGCCATAAGTATTTCCAGAGTTCATTGTCTATTGTAGCATTTTATTCCTACTACCCCCATTATTCTTTAAGAGTATGTGGTCAGTAATATTATATATTTCTCTTCTCAATTCTAAGCTAAATTGCTTCTGCAAAAGTATGATAAGAGCAGACGCTATAGAGGAAACATCTTCTGATGTGATATAGGACTGCCCAGCTTCATGTGTAATTGTGTTCTTTTCATTCACATTTATTTTCTTTTTCTAGTCTTAGAATTCTTTTGAAATAAGTCTTCATTACAAAACAGTGCAATGGGCAGCATTTAACAAATGCCTTCAAAAAATATCTCATTTAATTCAGTGTTTTCGGTTTCTAGTTAATTACTACAAAGCTGGGAGTTTCGGGTCATGTGCACAGATTAATGGCTGGATCCATGGCAGGTAAGAGGACTTAGGTATATTTTATTTCTGACAAGTAAGTTTTCTATAAAAACACTTAATTTGGTTATTTATTATTAACACTGAGTAGGTAGCATGCATTTGTTATCTTTCTATACTCTGTTATATTAAAAAAAAAAATCATTTTTTTCCCTTGAGGCCGAGTCTCACTCTGTTGTCCTGCCTACAGTGCCCTGATGTCAGCCTTGCTCAAAGCAACCTAAAATTGATGGATTCAAGCACTCCTCCTGCCTTAGCCTCCTGAGTAGCTGGGACTATAGGTGCATACCACTGTGGCCAGCTAATTTTTCTGTTTTTAGTAGAGCCAGGGTCTTGCTCTTACTTAAGCTGGTCTCAAACTCTTGAGCTCAGCCGGGGCCTCAGCTTCCCAGAGTGCTACGAGTACAGGCATGAGCCATTGTGCCCGGTCTTATATCAGAAATCATTAATGGCTGTCTGAGGTTATTCCAATCTGTAATCCTACCACTTTAAGAGGCTGATGTGTGAATCCAGGATTTTAAGACCAGCCCCAGAAGCAAGATCTTTTTAAAAAAAAAAAGAAAGAAAGAAAGAAAAAGAATTAGCCAGGTGTGGTGGCAGTTTTAGCTAATTGGGAGGCTGAGCCTCGAACAGCGGTTCTCAACCTGTGGGTCGAGACCCATAGGAACTGTATTAAAGGGCCGCAGCATTAGGAAGGTTGAGAACCACTAGCCTAGAAGATAGCTTGAGCCTAGGAGTTCAAGGCTACAGTGAACTATGACTTGCACCATTGTACTTTTTTTTTGAGACAGAGCCTCAAGCTATCACCCTGGGTAGAGTGCTGTGTCATCACAGCTCACAGCAACCTCCAATTCTTGGGCTCAAGCGAGTCTCCTGTCTCCGCCTCCCAAGTAGCTGGGACTACAGGCGCCCACCACAACGCCTGGCCATTTTTTTTTTTTTTTTGGTTGTAGCCGTCATTGTTTGGCGGGCCCGGGCTGGATTTAAACCTGCCAGGTCAGGTGTGGCTGGCGCCTAAGCCCATTGAGCCACAGGTGCCGAGCCTGCACCATTTGTACTTTATCCCAGGTGACAAATTACTTTTTTCATCACATGACAGGTACATTTAAATTTTTAATTTATTTTTATTTATTGATTTTTTTTTGTTGTTGAGACAGAGTCTCACTATGTTGCCCTTGGTAGAGTGCTGTGGTGTCACAGCTCACAGCAACCTCAAACTCTTGGGCTTAAGTGATTCTCTTGCCTCAGCCTCCCATGTAGCTAGGACTACTGGCACCTGCCACAATGCCAGGCTATTTTTTTGTTGTAGTTGTCATTGTCGTTTAGCTGGCCCAGGCTGGGACCCACCAGCCTGTGTGTATATGGCTAGTGCCGTACCCACTGAGCTATAGGCACTGCCCTACATTTAAATTTTGATAGAGATTAGTGTACTGACCATATGCTTTCAATGGCCTTATCCCCCACATACCCTACCAGCACTGTTTTTTATCAAACTTTCAATATTTGCTGATTAATTATGGGGTAAGGTGTTCAGCTTTTCAAATATTTTTTGGCCTATAGTGTTTTTTCTTTTCTTTTTTTTTTTTTTATTTCAACCTTGTTTGAAACTAGCCCACGCGATATACACCACACTACAACGATGTGAGGCTTGTTTCAGTATTACTTTTCCTCCTTTTACGACCACCAAGACCAGTGTTCAGATCTGATGGGAAAGGGAATCGGGAGGATCTTTTTTTTTTTTTTTTTTTTTTTGAGACAGACCCTCAAGCTGTCACCCTGGATAGAGTGCTGTGGCATCACAGCTCACAGCAACCTCCAATTCCTGGGCTCAAGGGAGTCTCTTGCCTCCGCCTCCCAAGTAGCTGGGACTACAGGCGCCCGCCACAATGCCTGGCCATATTTTGGTTGCAGCTGTCATTGTTGTTTGGCGGGCCCGGGCTGGATTCGAACCCGCCAGCTCAGGTGTATGTGGCTGGCGCCTTAGCCCACTGAGCCACAGGCGCCGAGCCGTGTTTTTTTATTTTCAGCTTTGAATTATTTCTATTTTTCTTCTTTTCCTTTGGAGTCTCACTTTGTGACCGAGGCTGGAGTATAGCAGAGTGATTATAGCTCCTTGTAGCATTGAACATTTGGGCTCAAATGTTCCTCCTGCCTCAGCCTTTTGAGTAGCTGGGATGATAGGTATACAGCACCATGTCCTCCTAATTTTTTTCATTTTTTTAGGGATGAGCTCTCACTATGTTACCCAGGCTGGTCTCAAACGGTGGTCTCAAGCAATCGTCCCACCTTAGCATTCTGAGTAGCTGAGATTATTGGTGCAAGCTACCATGTTTTGCACCTTTCTATTTTTTCAGTATTTATTTTTGTGAGTTTGGGATTTAGTTCATTACTTCTTTTTCATCATATATTACTAATATTTTATTTCATACGTTTTCTTTTTATTATTATTGTTATTTTATCTATTTATTTATTAAATATTTTTATTTTTGAGACAGAGTGTCCAGCTGTTGCCCAGAGTGCTGGGATTACAGGTGTGAGCCACTGTGCCTGGCCTTATTACCCATTTTTTCCTCCTCTTTTTATATTTGTCTTTTGAGCTTATGATTTATTTATCTATTTGTTATTTTTTATTTTTTAGAGACAGAGTCTCACTTTATTGCCGTTGGTAGAGTAATAGCTCACAGCAACCTCTGGCTTTTGGGCTTAAGCAATTCTCTTGCCTTAGCCTCCTGAGTAGCTGGGACTACAGGCACCAATCACAACACCTGGCTATTTTTTTGTGTTGCAATTTGGCTGGGGCCAGGTTCGAACCTGCCACCCTAGGTATATGGGGCCAGTGCCCTACTCACTGGGCCATAGGCGCCACCCTGAGCTTATGATTTATTTTGATTTTTGTTTTTATTCTATTTATTTATTTATTTATTTATTTATTTATTTTTGAGACAGAGTTTCACTTTGTCGCCCTCAAAAGAGCGCCCTGGCGTCACAGCTCATAACAACCTCTAGCTCTTGGGCTTGGCGATCCTCTAGATCAGCCTCCCGAGTAGTTGGGACTATAGGTGCCTGCCACAATGCCTGGCTATTCTCTGTTGCAGTTGGACTGGGGCCGGTTTGAACCCATCACCATCGGGTATATGGGGCCGGTGCCCTACTCACTGAGCCACAGGCACTGCCCTGTTTTTTATTTATTTATTTATTTATTTATTTTGTACAGACAGAGTCTCACTTTTTCCCTCTTGGTAGAGTGCAATGGCGTCACACAGCTCACAGCAACCTCCAACTCCTGGGCTTAGGCGATTCTCTTGGCTCAGCCTCCCGAGTAGCTGGGACTACAGGCGCCCACCACAGTGCCTGGCTATTTTTTTGTTTTTGCAGTTCGGCTAAGGCCGGGTTTGAACCCCCCACCTTTGGTAAATGGGGCCGGCGCCCTATTTGATGAGCCACAAGTGCCACCCTGCCCTGTTTTAATTTTTTAGAGACAAAGTCTTAATGTTTTTCCTAGACTGGGGTGCAGTGGTGCAATCATGGTTCATTGTAGCCTTGAACTTCTGGTCTCAAGCGATCCTTCTGCCTTAACTTCCTGAGTAGTTGGGACTACAGGTATATCCCACTATGCTTGGCTGACTTTTGTATTTTTTGTAGAGATGGATTTTTGCTGTGTTGCCCAGGCTGGTTTCAAACTCGTGACCACAGGTGATTCTCCTGCTTTAGCCTCCAAAAGTGGTTCGTGGCATGAGCCACCTTGCCCACCTGATCTTACGATTAAAAAAAAAAAAAAAATTATCCAGAAGGATTTTTTCTCTGTACAGCCAAATATGTTTGTCATTTCCCCTGTTGCTTCTAAATTTTTTAGTGTGTGTTTAGAAGTGCTCTCTTCATGCCAAGATAAAATGCCAGGCTATTTTTTTTGTTGCAATTGTCATTGTCATTTAACACAATGACAACGTTCATTGTGTGAAACGCAGTGAACAGGTCTGGGCTGCATTCAAACCCTCCTGCCTTGGTACATGTGTCTGGTGCTGTAACTGCTGTGCTCTGGATGTCAAGCCTTCCCCCCATTTTTTGTTTTTGTTTTTGTTTTTGGAAACAGAGCCTGAAGCTGTCGCCCTGGGTAGAGTGCTATGGCATCACAGCTCACAGCAACCTCCAACTCCTGAGCTCAAGCCATTCTCCTGCCTCCGCCTCCCAAGTAACTGGGACTACAGGTGCCTGCCACAACGCCCAGCTAATTTTTGGTTGTAGCCGTCATTTGTTGTTTGGCGGGCCTGGGCTGGATTTGAACCCGCCAGCTCAGGTATATGTGACTGGTGCCTTAGCTGCTTGAGCCACAGGCGCTGAGCCTCAATTTTTTTATTTTTATTTATTTTTTTATTTATTTACTTGTAGAGACAGAGTTTCACCTTATTGCAATTTTTTTATTTTTAAGAAATGATGTCTTAGGCCAGGTGTAATGGCTCATGCCTGTAATCCAAGCACTCTGGGAGGCTAAGGCGGGTAGATAGCTTGAGCTCAGTTTAAGACCAGCCTGAACAAGAGCAAGACCCCATCTCTACTAAAAATAGAAAAACTAACCAGGTGTAGGGGTACACGCCTGTGGTTCCAGCTACTTAGGTGGCTGAGGCAAGAGGATCACTTGAGCCCAGGAGTTTGAGGTTGTTGTGAGCTATGATGCCACACAGTAATCTGCCCATGGTGACAAAGTGAGACTCTGTCTCAAAAAAAAAAAAAAAAGAAAGAAAAAGAAATGATGTGTTGGCGGGGCATTGTGGCTTACACTTGTAATCCTAGCACTCTGGAACTCTGAAGTGGGTAGATTACATAAGCTCAGGAGTTTAAAACCAGCCTGAGCAAGAGTGAGGTGCCGTCTCTAAAAAAAAAAAAAGAAATCATGTCTTGTTGTATTGCTTAGGGAAGCCTTGAATTCCTGGGCTCATCTGATCCTCCTGCCTCAGCCCTTGGCCTTTTCCCCGTTTATTTACCACCTTTAAGGTAAATTGTGTTCAACGAATTCACTTAAGAAAAACAGAATAGATGTGTTTTCAATGATATTTAGTCACAAAGATGTTCATTGCGGTTTTGTTTATTATACCTAAAGGTAATTTGAATGTAGTGTAATAGCAGCGGGGTTGAGAAAAATCTTTTTTTTTTTGAGATAGACTCTCACCTTTTAACCCTGGGTAGTGTGCTGTGGAGTCACAGCTCACAGCAGCTTTAAACTCTTGGCTTAAGCACTTCTCTTGCCTGAGCCTCCCGAGTAGCTGGGACTATAGGCGTCTGCCATACACCTGGCTATTTTTTTGTCGTCATTGGTGGATTTGAACCCACCAGCTCCAGTGTATGTGGCTGGTGCCCTAGCTACTGAGTTACAGGTGCAGAAACAGAAAAATCTTTCTGTTATAATTATAGACGTCCATTAATATTTTTTGTCAATTTGTAGTTAATGACATTGTAAGACATTTCCATTACAAATAGAAAGCAAATTATAAAAGAGTGTACAATATGACATATCATATTTTCCTGGTTTTTTTTTTTTTTTTTGAGTTACATTCTCACTATGTCTCAGTAGAATGCTATGGTATCACAGTTCACAGCAAACCTCAAACTTGCGCTAAAGCAATTCTCTTGCCTCAGCTTCCCAGGTAGCTGGGGCTATAGGCCCCCGCCACAATGCCCAGCTATTTTTTTTTGCAGTTGTCATTATTGTTTAGCTAGCCTGGCCTGGATTCGAACCTGCCAGCCTCAGTGTATATGGCTGGCACCATAATCACTGTGCTATGGGTGCTGAGCTCATACTTTGCTTTTTAAAACACATCATGGTCATCCATGCTTATAGTCCCAGCTCCCCAGAGAGGTTGAGGCAGGAGGATTGCTGGAGCCTAGAAATTTGAGGTTGCAGTGAGCTATGATCATTCACTTTAGTGCAGGAAACAGAGCATGACCCTATATTAAAAAAAATAAAAATTAAAAAACTAAAAACAAGCTGAGTACAGTAACTCACACCTGTAATCTCAGCACTTTAGGAAAGACCTCATATCTACAGAAAAGAGAAAAAATTATCTGGTGATTGTGGTGTATTCCTATAGGCCCAGCTAACACATATCTAAATACTCATAGAAAAGGCTGTATGCCACCATGTTAATAATTTTTTATTTTTGCTGATGAAATAAGATGTTTAGAAGGTTATATGTGAATATCTTAATTGTTTGGGTTATCACATGGTTTATAGTTTTTAGTCAGTTTTTCCAGTTATTGCTTTAAGTTATGGTATGACATACTCCATGGTGATGTCGGGTGTCTGTAACCAAGATTGTCATCCCTTAGTAGGGATTTAGCAGTGACAGAGAAAAGAGTCGGGATAATTGGAGCCTCTAGATTATCTTGTCTTTCTGAGCAAGTGAGCCTCTGATATTCAGTATGCACAGGTAAACATTCTTCTGATACTACCTTGAAATCTGTACATGTGATGTAGTAGGGAGAGGAATGGAGATAGCTATTAAGTAGGTACACCCCAAAAGGCAACAGAAACCTTTAAATAGACACTGTGGCTCTAGGTAATCATCTTTCTAGTTATTGAGATGATAGACCTGGTTTTGGATAATACTGTAGAGTCTGAAACTACTAAAGACTTTAATCTTTAATTTCTACCTACGTCCATAGTCTGATCTACATTGCCCTATCCATGGTTTTGCCATGCCCTATGTTTATTTAGATGTCTTGACTGCTGGCTGGCTGACCCAGGTTTAAAGTAGTGAAAATAAAAAAGAATAATTTTCAAAACTCTTAATGATTCTGGCTTCTTTTTATAATGGTACTGATTGCATTCTTTTTTTTTTTGAGACAGAGTCTCACTGTGTCTCCCACGGTAGAATACTGTGGTGCCACAGCAACCTCAAATTTCTGAGCTTAAGCAATTCTCTTGCCTCAGCCTCCCAAGTAGCTGGCAATACAGGCACCTACCACAACGCCTGGCTATTTTTTGTTACATTTGTCACTGTTGTTTAACTGGCCCGGGTCGGGTTTGAAACTGTCACCCTCGGTGTATGCGGCTTGTGCCGTAACCATTGTGCTACACCGCTGAGCCCTGATCGCATTCTTGAGAGCTCTGCCTTCATGACCTAATCACCTCATAAAGGTCCTATCTCTTAATACTGTTGCTTTGGGGATTAGGTTTCAACATAGGAATTTTTTGGAGGTCACAAACAGACTATAGCACAACTGGTTTAGACGTATTTCAATATTTTATACTGGTGTGATGGTACTAGCAAGTAATATTAGCTAACACGTATTGATTACTTGCTGTGTGTCCTACACAGACTTGAGTTCTTGACATGTAATCTTTGGACACTTGACATGTAGTATAAAACAGTGTTATGAGGGAAGGGCTATATTATCCTTATTTTACAGAAGAGAAATTTTAATAAGTTTTAAATCTTAAAATTCATGATTTTTTACATCACCTTTTAATTATTTTACAAGTGACCAGTCAAAATCTTTTCTTTGAATGTTATAGGAAAGATGGTGTAGAATTATGGATGTGAGTTTAATTCTAAAGACTTTTATTATTTCCTTTTCATGGCACCTGATTATTGATTTGCATGTTCATTTAAATTTAAATTGTTCTAAAGTTAAAGACAGTTAGCATCAAGGTTTCAGTATTACCTTAGAAAATAATAATAAATGAGGAATTTCAATTACAAATTACAATTTTTTTTTTTTTTTGTAGAGATAGAGTCTCACTTTGTCATCCTTGGTAGAGTGCCGTGGCATCACACAGCTCACAGCAACCTCCAGTTCCTGGCCTTAGTTGATTCTCTTGCCTCAGCCTCCCGAGTAGCTGGGACTACAGGCTCTCGCCACAACGCCCGGCAATTTTTCTGTTGTGCAGTTTGTCCGAGGCAGGGTTTAGAACCCACCACCTTCAGTATATGGGACCGGCGCCCTACTTGATGAGCCACAGGTGCCGCCCACAAATTACAATTTTTTTTTTTTTTTTTTTTTTTTTTAGGCAGAGCCTCAAGCTGTCACCCTGGTTAGAGTCCTGTGACATCATAGCTCACAGCAACCTCTAATTCCTGGGCTCAAGCAAGTCTCTTGCCTCCGCCTCCCAAGTAGCTGGGACTACAGGCACCCGCCACAACGCCTGGCCATTTTTTGGTTGCAGCCGTCATTGTTGTTTGGCGGGCCCTGGTTGGATTCGAACCTGCCAGCTCAGGTGTATGTGGCTGGCGCCTTAGCCCGTTGACCCACAGACACCGAGCCAAATTACAATTTTTAAAGACAAAAGTTTTTGAATGTTTTAGCTATTATGGATTAGGCTGGTGTTACTACTATCTTAATATTTCAAATTTAATTGCTATGTTTAAGTAATTATAATTTAAATTTTGTTCCTATGAGGTAAACAGTTGAAATGAGTGTGCTGAGTAATGTCATTTATGTCTGTGTATTTATTTAAGTAGTTTTGGTGGCCTCTCACTGTAAAGTTGGAAGTTTTATGTTTGCCAGAGTAAAAAGAGATTTTTTTTTTTTTTTTTTGAGACAGAGCCTCAAGCTGTTGCCCTGGATAGAGTGCAGTGGCATCACGGCTCACAGCAACCTCCAATTCCTGGGCTCGAGCGAGTCTCCTGCCTCCGCCTCCCAAGCAGCTGGGACCTCAGGCGCCCGCCACAATGCCCAGCCATTTTTTGGTTGCAGCCGTCATTGTTGTTTGTCGGGCCCAGGCTGGATTCGAACCTGCCAGCTCAGGTGCACGTGGCGGGCACCTTAGCCCGCTGAGCTACAGGCGCTGAGTCAATAAATGGGATTTTTTTTTTTTTTTTTTGAGACAGAGCCTCAAGCCGTCACCCTGTATGGAGTGCCATGGCATCACAGCTCATAGCAACTGGGCTCAAGCAAGTCTCTTGCCTCCGCCTCCCAAGTAGCTGGGACCACAGGCGTCCGCCACAATGCCCAGCTATTTTTTGGTTGCAGCCGTCATTGTTGTTTGGCGGGCCCAGGCTGGATTCGAACCTGCCAGCTTAGGTGTACGTGGCTGGCGTCTTAGCCCGCTGAGCCACAGGCGCCGAGCCTAAAAGGGATATTTTTAATGATCATTTCAATAGAACTTATTTTAATGCTTTTGCAACCTTTGACTTTTTCCCTTATCCTACAACTACAATCCAGTACATGCAGAATCTCTATAGGCCAGAAAAAGGGAAAAGTATAGACTGAGAATCAAGGTGTATGGACTTAAGGAATGTCTTCTTTCCTTAAAGATGTTTCAATTACCTGAAATCCATCTGACTCTGGCCAGTTCTCATGGAACTAAGGGTGACAAGATAAGAGAGAAAAAAGAAGGATGGTGTTAGAAACTAGGAGTGATGAGCTGAGTTCTGCTTCCTGCCCTCCCTGGTCTGTGCTTGCTTGGCGTTTGGGTCCAAAGCTGGGTGATTGAGGGGATAAAACATTTGCTGGAATCCTGGCTGCCCTCCATTACTCAGCTGCCCTTTGACCATGAGCAGATCACCTAACACCTCTGCAACTCATCTGTTTCTTAAAGTGGAGCTTATGGTTCTCTTTCTCTCTTGAATTCTAAGCGTCAAAGTAAAGAATTGCCATGAAAACATTCTGTGGCTCGGCGCCTGTGGCTCAGCGGGCTAAGGCGCCAGCCACGTACACCTGAGCTGGCAGGTTCGAATCCAGCCTGGGCCCGCCAAACAACAATGACGGCTGCAACCAAAAAAATGGCCGGGCATTGTGGCAGACGCCTGTAGTCCCAGCTACTGGGAGGCGGAGGCAAGAGACTTGCTTGAGCCCAGGAATTGGAGGTTGCTGTGAGCTGTGATGCCACTGCACTCTATCCAGGGTGACAGCTTGAGGCTCTGTCTCAAAAAAAAAAAAGCCTTTGTCAAATTGAAATTTTTGTATCAAGTTTTGCTATTATTATTTTTTTTCTTTGAGTCAGAGTCTCATTTTGTCCCCCTTGGTAGAGTGCTGTGCGTCATAGCTCATAGCAACCTCAAACTCCACGGTTCAAGTGATTTATTCTCTTGCCTCAGCCTCCCACATAGCTGAGACTACAGTGCCTGCCACAGTGCTGGGCTATTTTTTAGAGACGAGGTGTCGCTCTAGCTCAGGATAGTCTCGAACTGGCGAGCTCAGGTGATCCTCCTGCCTTGGTCTTCCAGAGTGTTGGGATTATAGGTGTGAGCCACCACGCCCGCCATTATCATTATTAATTAATTAATATTATTTTTGGAGACAAAGTCTCACTCTGTTGCCCAGGTTAGAGTTTGAGACCAATCTGAGCAATATAGCAATACCTTATCTCTACAAAAATTAGCAGGGTGTAGGGGCATGCACCTGTAGTCCCATCTACCGGGGAGGCTAAGGTAAGAGGATGACTTAAGCCCAGGAATTTGAGGCTGTAGTGAGCTGCGGTGGCAGCACTGGACACTAACACAGGCAGTAGAATGAGACTGTGCCCAATAAAAACAAAACAAACAGGCTTGGCGCCTGTGGCTCAACAGGCTAAGGCGCCAGCCACGTACATCTGAGCTGGCGGGTTCAAATCCAGCCCAGGCTCATGAAACAACAATGATGGCTGCAACCAAAAAATGGCCGAGCGTTGTGGCAGGTGCCTGTAGTCCCAACTACTTGGGAGGCGGAGACAGGAGACTCGCTTGAGCCCAGGAATTGGAGGTTGCAGTGAGCTGTGGATGCCACAGCACTCTATCCAGGGTGATAGCTTGAGGCTCTGTCTCAAAAGAATAAATAAATAAATAAAAGCTCATGGAAAAGTGGAATTAAAAAACAAAAATAAAAAACATAAACTTTATAGCTAGGCGTTGTGGCAGGCGCCTGTAGTCCCAGCTACTTGGGAGGCAAGAGAATCGCCTATGCCCAGGAGTTGGAGGTTGCTGTGAGCTGTGTGACACCACGGCACTCTACCAAGGGCGATAAAGTGAGACTCTGTCTCTACAAAAAAAAAAAAAAAAAAAAAGGAGCAAACAAACAATCAAGGGAACAACAACAACAAAAATATATAAACTTTGTTTCGCAACATAAGCTCCATCAAATTTGAGACACCTTTATAAACAAAGATACCAGCCATTTAATCCATCCCAAGGAATTAGGAATTGAGTGTTCTGGGAATTTAATCATGTCAATGCAGTCTTTTTTTATACTAACTGAAGAGATATGCATGACTTTTAAAGATTTGTTAAGATTAGGGAACAAAAAGAAGTGAAAAGGAGGCAAAGCAAGACTATAAGGTAGATACATCATACAATGACTTCCCATGAAACTCTTGCAAAATTGCCCTTGTTCGGTGAGAGGAATAGATAGGAGCATTGTCCTGGTGGAGAAGGACTCTCTGGTGAAGCTTTCTTCTGGGTGTTTTTCTGTTAAGGCTTTGGCTTTCTTCCTCAAAACTCTCCCAGAATAAGCAGATGTTATCATTCTTTGGCCCTCCACAAAGTCAAAACACGAAATGCCTTGAGCATCCCACCAAACCATTGCCATGAACTTTACCCTTGACTAGTTCACTTCTGCATTGACTGGGCCATGTCCACCTGTGGTACCCATTGCTTTGATTATGCTTTGTCTTCAGGATTGTGCCAATAAAGCCACATTCCATCTCCAGTTACAATTCTTCAAAGAAATGCTTCAGGAACTTGATCCCACTCATTTAAAATTTCCATCGAAAGCTCTGTTCTAATTTGCAGCTAATGTGGATACAATGGCTCTGGCATCCTATAGTGAAAAGTTTGCTCAACTTAAATTTTTTAGTCAGAGTTGTGTAAGCTGAACCACTTGAGATGTCTATGGTGTTAGCTACTGTCCCTGCAGTTAATCATCAGTCCTTTTTTTTTTTTTTTTGTGACAGAGCCTCAAGCTGTCACCCTGGCACCTTAGCCGCTTGAGCCATAGGCGCCGAGCCTCATTTATAAATTTTTTGAAGACACCTTGTGTGTGTATAACGTTAATACACAGAGGGTGCCAAAAAATGTATATACATTTTAAGAAAGGAAAAAACTGGCTCAGCGCCTGTGGCTCAACAGGCTAAGGCACCAGCCACATACACCTGAGTTGGGAGGTTCGAATCCAGCCTGAGCCTGCCAAACAACAATGATGGCTGCAACCAAAAAATGGCCGGGTGTTGTGGCGGGCGCCTGTGGTCCCAGCTACCTGGGAGGCGGGGGCAGGAGACTCGCTTGAGCCCAGGAATTGGAGGTTGCTGTGAGCTGTGATGTCACAGCACTCTATCCAGGGTGACAGCTTAAGGCTCTGCCTCAAAAAAAAAAAAAAAAAAGAAAGGAAAAAACTATTAAATGTGTAGGGTTCATTACATACTGATAATATTTGTTATCTTATATATTATACTTTGTATCTCTTATAATTGCAGAAGTCAAACGTGACTTGAGTATTACAATTTTTTTTTTTTTGAGACATATTCTTATTTTGTCACCCTCGGTAGAGTGCTATGGCATCACAGCTCACAGAAACCTCAAACTCTTGGGTTAAAGTGATCCTTTTGCCTCAGCTCCCCAAAGTAGCTGGGACTACAGGCACCCACCCAAACACCTGGCTATTTTTTAGAGACGGGATCTTGCACTTGCTCAGGCTGGTCTCAAACTTGTGAGCTCAGGCAATGCACCCGCCTCGGCCTCCCAAGGGCTGGGATTATAGACATGAGCCATGCACCTGGCCCTGAGTATTACAATTTAATAGAGTTTTTCCTTTTTTAAAGTGTGTATACATTTTTTGGTACCCTCTGTGTAAACACATAGATCTATATTTATGTATTTGTACATATATTTAAAAAATGATTGTAAGGAGACATACCACAGTGTTAATCATAGTTACCTCTGAGAACAGAAGTGAGAAAGCAGGAGTAACTTTTATTTTATATAATTTTATCCTCTTTATACTCTTATTGACATCAATTACCTTTGAAATATAAAATATTTTAAGATAGGCAAACATCTATCAAAACACATGTAGTGGGCTTGGCGCCTGTGGCTCAAGCGGCTAAGGCGCCAGCCACATACACCTGAGCTGGTGGGTTCGAATCCAGCCTGGGCCCGCCAGACAACAATGACGGCTGCAACCAAAAAATAGCCGGGCGTTGCGGCAGGCGCCTGTAGTCCCAGCTACTTGGGAGGCGGAGGCAAGAGACTCGCTTGAGCCCCGGAATTGGAGATTGCTGTGAGCTGCGATGCTACAGCACTCCATCCAGGGTGACAGCTTGAGGCTCTGTCTCAAAAAACAAACAAACAAACAAAAAACACATGTAGTAGCCAAGCCAAGTGGGAAGGCCAAGGTGGGTGGATCACCTGAGCTCATAAGTTCAAAACCAGCCTGAGCAAGAGAGAGACTCTTGTCTCTACTAAAAATAGAAAAACTACTCAATGGGCTAAGGCGCCAGCCATGTACACCTGAGCTGGCAGGTTTGAATCCAGCCTGGGTCCGCCAAACAACAATGACGGCTGCAACCAAAAAAATGGCCAGGCATTGTGGCGGGCGCCTGTAGTCCCAGCTACTTGGGAGGCAGATGCAGGAGACTCACTTGAGCCCAGGAATTGGAGGTTGCTGTGACCTGTGATGCCATGGCACTCTGTCCAGGGTGACAGCTTGAGGCTCTGTCTCAAAAAAAAAAAAAAGAAAGAAAAGAAAGAAAGAAAAACTAGCTGGGGGTTGTCATAGGCACCTGTAGTTCCAGATACTCGGGAGGCTGAGGTAAGAGGTTCACTTGAGCCCAAGAGATTGAGGTTACCGTGAGCTATGACATTGCAGCACTCTACTGGGGGCACAAAGTAAGACTCTGTCTCAAACAAACAAGAAAGACATGTAGCACATTAGGAATTAGCAATAGTACTTAGAAAATGAAAATGGCCGTATCAGTTTAACAAAGGAAATACTGAAGTAACTGTTAGCTTCTTGAACCCAAGATTCATGTCTGGTCTGGCTATAACGCTTCTCAAGTATCTGCTTGAGTAGCTGCTCTATTTATATAAATAGATAGAAAACTAAGAAGTCCCTTAGAAAGCTCTTCTTTCTTTTCTCACTTGGAATGCCCTTTCCCTCATCTTTGAATATTTAAATCCCATCCATCCTTCAAGACCTGCCTCAAATACCAGCTCAGTTTCAGACATAATTATCATTTATTGATTGCCAGGCTCTGGACCCAGCATTATTCTGTGCACTCACATGCTTTATCTCACTTCATTGTTTAAAATCTTCACAATAATCCTCTGACTTAGATACCAGACTTTCTCATTTACATGTGAAGAAATGGGCCTCTGTGGTTAAGAAGCTTAGGCACGTGTCAGAATTTAGTGGTGGAGGTGAGATAGGAAACATCTGTCTGTTGACCTGGTTCATTCCAAACTCATTCCACTTTATTCCACAGACTTCACCCTAATCTCTCCAATAGGAAGTAATATTTTTTTCCTTTCAACTTATCTAACACTTTGTCAGTACCTTTAAAAGCTTATATTAGCTCCCTGCCTGTAGCTCAGCAGCTAGGTTGCCAGCCACATACACGGGAGCTAGCGGGTTCAAATCCAGCCTGGGCCTGCCAAACAACAATGACAACTAAAAAGCGGGAAAAAAAAAAAGGTGGGGGCGGTGCCTGTGGCTCATTGAGTAGGGCGCTGGCCACATATGCTGAAGGTGGCGGGTTCAAACCCGGCCTCTGCTGAACTGCAAAAACAGAAAAATAACCGGGTGTTGTGGCGGGCACCTGTAGTCCCAGCTACTCGGGAGGCTGAGGCAAGACAATCGCCTAAGCCCAGGAGTTGGAGGTTGCTGTGAGCTGTGTGACACCACGATACTCTACCGAGGGCGATAAAGTGAGACTCTGTCTCTATAAAAAAAAAAGAAAAGAAAAGAAACTCAGTGATTAGGGTGCCAGCCACATGCACTGGGGCTAGTGGGTTTGAACAGCCTGGGCCTGCTAAAACAACAATGACAACTACATCAAAAATGGCCGGGCACAAAAAGAAAATACAAAAAAAGAAAAAACAAACAAACAAACAAAAAAACAAAAATAGGCGGGCATTGTGGCGCACACCTGTAGTCCCAGCTACTAGGGAGGCTGAGGCAAGAGAATCACATAAGCCCAAGATTTGAGGTTATTGTAAGCTGTGATGCCATGGCACTCTGTCGAGGGCGACATAGTGAGACTCTGTCTCAAGGAGAAAGAAAAACCTCTCCACAGGCCAGGGACTTTGATTCTTACCACACTGAGAGGTCAAGTGGGGTCGGATGGGTGAGGCCAGGAGTTGGAGACCAGCCTGAGCAAGAAGGAGACCCCATCTCTACAAAAAATACAAGAATTAGCTGGCTATGGTGGTGCAGCCTATAGTTCTAGCTACTTGGAAGCCTGAGACGGCAAGATCAATTGGAACCCAGGAATTCAAGGTTGCAGGGAGCTATAATGATGCCACTGCACTCTACTCTGGGTATCAAAATGAGATCTTGTCTCAAACAACAAAACAAAACGGGTGGCGCCTATAGCTTCATTGGCTAAGGTGCCAGCCACATACACCAGAGCTGGCGGGTTCGAATCCGGCCCAGGCCTGCCAAAAAATGACAACCAGTTGTGGCAGGCGCCTGTAGTTCCAGCTACTCAGGAGGCTGAGGCAAGAGAATCGCTTAAGCCCTGGAGTTTGAGATTGCTGTGAGCTGTAAGGCCATAACACTCTACCCAGGGCGATAGCCTGAGGATCTGTCTCAAAACAAAACAAAACAAAACAAGAAAACCAGAATTGCCATTACCGAAAAAAAAAGTCTGAGTGTTTGGGCTTGGGCGTTAGGGACACTGTGAGTGTTAGGTCCTGTAAGCTATGGGGAGCTATCGAGTGGACTATAGGGATGAAAGCTGACCAAACGTGTGCTCAAACCCACCTGAGATGTTAAGGCAGAGACGCCTCCGGGAATGAGGACAGGCTCATCCAGTCATTTCCTTAGGCTAGAATCTGCCCTGTCCTGGTTGTACTGTTCTTTCTTTTAATTTTATGAAGGTCATTCTAATTTTATCCACATCACACCCACTTAAAAATATTTATGGGGGGAGCGCCTGTGGCTCAAAGGAGTAGGGCGTGGGCCCGTAGACTGGAGGTGGTGGGTTCAAACCCGCCCTGGCTAAAAACTGCCCCCCCAAAATGTTTATGATGTAGTAGAAAGATAAAAGAGTTTGCCCGGGCTCCCCCAAATTCTCAGGGACTTGTGAGATAGAAAAAGAGGGCTAGATCATGCTGGCAGAGTTTTTAAAAAGAATGAATTGATCTGGGATGGGGAAGGGGGCTGGAGGGGACCATGGCAGGAATGTGGCTGAACAGGACTGACCGCATATGCACCTTAAAGCATGGTATTCCCTTCCTGAGGAATTGCCGATTCAGGGAACCACGTCTGCTGATAGGTCTGCCTGTAGTCAGACACTTTTATAATAAGCACAAAAATCTGTGTGTGTAAGAGTAGCTGAAGCTTCTCTTTTCCCAGTCAATCTTTCATATTAAATATCAGAATAAGAACTCTTCCTGGAAATGTCACTGAAGAGGTTACATAGATCTGGTATGAAATGGACCACTCTTACTCTACCGGGATAGTAGAGTTGCCCCACAACTAGTAGAATAGATGCTTGAGTTGTTTTTCATGATGTTCAAAATAATGATCATTAATATTACTGTACACATGCTCTGCTATATAATAAAGATAGATTATACAATATTATAAAGTATACATAGTACTTCCTACCCTCAGTGGGCTTCCAGTACCACAAGGGAAACATAATAGTTGCAGAAAAAGTTAATACCCAGCCAGGCACAGTGGCTCTCACCTGGGAAGCTGAGTCAGGAGGATGGTTGAATTCAAACTTGGAGGCCAATCTAAGCAAGAGAAACACGCCCATCTCTACCAAAAACAGAAAAGTTAGCATGGCATTATGGCACATGCCTGTAGTCCCTGCTACTCAGGACGCTGAGGCAGGAAGATCACTTGAGCCCAGAAGTTTGAGGTTGCTGTGAGCTGTGATGACACCACTGATCAGGGCAACAGAGCAAGACTCCATCTTAAAAAAACAGAGAGGGCAGTGCCTGTGGCTCAAGGAGTAGGGTGCTGGCCCCATATACCGTGGGTGGGGGGTTCAAACCTGGCCCCAGCCAAAAACTGCAAAAAAAAAAAAGAAAACAAAAAAGAAACCCACAAAGAAATAAACAAATAGAACAGACGAAAATAGAAATACCCAAGCAAATGACCAGAATAAAGTAATTCAAGTTCTGTATCAAATAAAGTGTACTTATTATTATTTCTACTTGAGCTCAGAGAATCTATATTCTTAAGGAGCATGCAGGGAAACCAGACAAGTGAACAGATAACTTCAGCCTGACATCATAATATATACAAGGTATGGTGGCGCCTATGCCCCATATGCCGGACGTGGTGGGTTCAAACCCAGCCCCGGCCAAAAACCACACACACACGAGGTATTACGGGTGCACAGAGCTAAAGCACTTAGGCTAGCATGGCATTCAGAGTTTTGGAAAAAGTGCTGCTTGGGAGGATCTCAAAAGATGAAAATGAGGTTGTCAGGTGACTTACATGGGGTAGGGGTTTCCAGGCTGTAGGAACAACATAGGCAAAAGCCCATATGTGGGGGTGGGAGGAGTATGCCATATTCAAAAGACATGCAGAATTATTATAGTGTCAAGTGCATGATTGGATTTGTGGGAGATGAATCTGGCCAGGTCATAGAGGGCCAGTGAGTGAGGTTAATAATGAACTTGGAAAAAAAAAAAAAAAAAAAGAACAATAATGAACTTGGAGGTTCAGCACCCATACCACAGTGATTATGGCACCAACCACATGAACCCAGCCCAGGACAGCAAAACCACAACAACTGCAACAACAAAAAAATAGCCAGGCATTGTGGTGGGTTCCTATAGTCCCAGCTACTTGGGAGGTTGAGGCAAGAGACTTGCTTTAGCCCAAGAGTTGGAGGTTGCTATGAGCTGTGACACTCTAGCACTTAACTGAGGGAGACATAATGAGACTGTCTCATAAAAAAAAAAAAAAAAGGGATCTCAAATCTTAGCTTAGACATGGAAGAATGAATGAAGAACAAAAAAAGTGACAAACAAC